>JAOEHY010020112.1:0-16509 GCA_025447955.1 Psilopsiagon aurifrons
ATCACTAAGCCATAACTAAAAACGTTGGTGTTATCAGCACTGTTCTCAGGCCACAAGTCAAAAACACAGTGCTGCACTTTTATACTAGCTACCAAGAAGGAGAAAAATGACTGCTACTGCTGAACCCATGACACACAGGTATCCTCTATGCTATAGGGAGCAGATAATGTCTAGTGTTGCCAGTAATTGGCATTTATGTTGCCTTTCAGGTCAAAGCACCAGAAAGGAAAAGGCATTGAAACATAATTTTGGTCTGAGGGATGTAATTACATACTTCCACCTCTTTTTTTTTTCAAGTCAGTAACTTTCTAGCAAGTTTTAGAAGTGCTGTAAGTTATGCCAAATCAACAACATGAAGCTGTGGAACACGCTCATCTGAAAAGTGAAAGAAGCCCTTATTCCTGATCCACTTGATGTGACTGAAATGCAAACAGAATTGTGAAAAAGGAATTGTGCAAACTCCACTAAACCAGCCTCACTGCTACAGAGGATCTTTAAACGGTCTGTTACTTTTCATTAGCCCAAATGATAAGATCAATATCCCATATTTAATAGGTTATTTTTTAGTAATTAGGCAAATCCTTTCTCAAACAAACACAGGTTTTCAAGAAATTCTTACTGCAAATGCTATGTATATACTATTTGCCATTTCTATTTCAATCTTTTACACAGAAATTGGCTTCTATAGCTTCCTTTTTAGAAAAAGTACTTAAGGAGCCATGAATACTCTGAAATAACATGCAACAATCTTTCATGTTTCAACTTTCATGTTTCAACTACTCTTATAAATAGTAATCTTATACTTGAAACTTATTAGTTTCAACTAATCTTAGAAATAGTAGTAAAAAATCTCTTGCACATCTCAAAAAATCTCTTGTTAATATTTAAACATGCAAAAAGGAAAATACCCATATCAGATGCAAATCTCACAGGCTATTACACCTTTCTCTGATTCAACAAAATAGTGTAGTATAAAATTAACTTCATTCAGCCAGATAAATCCATATCATACTCATTTTACTATATTCCATTCCCACAATTAAGCAAATGTTCACTTGAAACAAAGTATATGCTACATTATAAAAAAAAGTATGTACAAATGCATGTATATGCATTATGGTAGCACTAGTCATAGCTCTATAATTGAAACAGCTGAATTTTGCATGAAAAGCAGGAAATCTTCTAGCTTTCAACACTCTGCAGAATATCAGCCTGCAAATACCAGCCCCACTATCAAGAACTCACAGGAGAACTTTATATCAGGGATCCAGTTGACCCACCATTTATTTCCACTTCCTTAGATTATTTTTTTCATCATTTGCAGTAAGCAACCAAAACGAAAAGATACATTTCCAAACAGATAGATGAAGTAGTTATATAAATCTTTACCACTATCTCCTTTTGTTTTATGCATCGGTTAAGATGGTTTTCTAGCTTAAGATTGGTTTTATTAACCATTAACAAATGTCATCCTATTTAAGATGTTATTCATTAAATATATACTTCAGAATTTTCTATGGAGTGCTTATTGGGAAATTTATTTAAAAACCATACTTTTCAATAACACTTATTAAAATGTACACCAATGAATTCATGACTATCAAAGAATATTTAGCTTCAGTTTTCCCTATCATTTTCACTAGCTTTTGCCCATTAGTCTCCTTGTATTCCTGAATATATTAAAGCAATCTATCAAGACATTGTTTATACATTCCAGAACAGCTTGCATTCCCTTATCTCCTTTTGGACAAAAGCTTGTTTTCCTTACCCTTTTCATATTCAGTTGCGATTTTTTTTTTATTATTATTATTATTCTAAGTTTACCTTAATTGGTTGTTTCAGATTTCAGATAACTTGTATTCAGTGTTATTACTTGTATTCTGTTTTCATGTACTTTAATGCCACACAGTCAAACTCCAATAATTTTAGAAAGTTTCTGATCATATCAACACCACTGACAGGTACTGAAGTCCTGTTTTTTATCACAGTGATCATTATTAGTTTGTACTAGTTCTGTGAAAATTCCTGGGAGGAGCACAGACTCTTTTGTTCCGACTCACATGATAAGGAGAAGGGCAGAAAGCTGTAGATCAAGAGTAATTTTTGAGAATCCACCATTTTCAGTGTGCAGACATTATATTCTCTTCAACTCCCTTTCAGCCTTACTATGTGGCTCTGTGATTTAGCATCTGATTTTATGTAGGTATGTACAAACTGTTCATAAACAATATATACAGACATTTCTTGGAATTTGATTATTAATGTCATATAAAGAAGGCATATTATTTTACTTTGAATCCTGAATTTCTCTTATTTCTTATAACCATACACCTCTGTACTGCAATGCAAATTGTTTTTTTAGTATCATTTTTTCCCCTGGAAGGTAAACTGAAATAAATATATTGCAATAATTCATGTATTTTCATACAGCAAAGATATTTTCCCTGTCAAATAATTTGCTTATGGTAAGCTAATGATACAGGCTCTCAACAGTCAGTTCCTAAATTCTAAAAAACATTGCTAAAAAACATTGAATTTACACCATCCCCAGGCACCACTGTAAAACTTATTTTCACAGTATACATTTATTTTATTTAGGAAATACAGAGCTTCAGCTATATATGCTCTTTACAAATCCATCCCACCACAAGATTATGAGCAGAATCTTATTCTAGCAATGGGATGCACTGGAGGCCATGATGTAAGGATCCATACAGTAATACCAAAGAGCTCGCTCAAAATTTACATTGCAGTTACACTGGCCTTCCACTAGATGCCAACATATTACAGTGGAGGTCAAATCATATTAACTCAAGAATAAGGAGAACAATACACGCTTTGTCATTTATGCTTTTTGCCTGATCTGGATTAAAATTTTTATGGTTGACGCTCTGTCAGATTTGTATTAACTGTCAGTCCTTGCCACAGTCATAACATTATAACCAAGTTTAGCTTAAAGATTCTCTAAATTAAGTCTGGTTCTGTAAATACAGCAGACACCTAGCCAGCTGATACTCTGGAACATTCTGAACAAGCGTACACATCAACCTGCTTAGTGACCCTGGGCAGAACTGGTTTCCATTCAGTCCGAACTTTAGGTACCATTTAATCTGATGTGATCGCCAGTGTGCTGTGCAAACCGCGATGAACTGTATCCATCATACAGATAATCTGCAAATTGATGTTTGCCCAACACTGTCTACATGTAGCACCACTGAGGAAACCCAAGACATTTTATATTCAGCACAAAATATACTGCGGCAGTGGTTACAGCCTTTGGTTTCACAATGTTTCATCGTATTGGAAACTCCTAATTAAAGTATAACTCGCTACCTATTCTGAGGAGCCTAACTACATGACAGAAATACTTAACAACAATTTGTCTCACAAAAACATGGAACTGGAACATTCTACAAACTAGATTTTGGTTTTGCTACACAACTGCAAATTAACAGGTTGACAAGTACACTTCTGTGACAGACTAACCTCTGAAAGCTATGATGCAACCTCTACGTTGTCTAAGTCTGAAGAGCAGAGTGCATGGCAAAGGCTTCAAGAGACTTGCTTGCTGGCTGCCACCCCTTGGGGAAGTTATCTTGTTGCAATCTAACCACCAGGACATTAAGACTTCACAGCACTCTGCAACATTCAGCAGCCACATTCTCAGCCTCTGACTCCTCATTGATTTATTCCTGATTTGTTTTCTCTGCTGTGATACTTGCTGGCAGTGCTCAGGATTCCAGAGTGGGAAAGGAGAACACCATCGTGCGGGGCCTCACCTCCGGGGAATGGACACTGTGTCTCACCTACTCCACCACTAGCCTGACGGCAGTGGAGAAGTCACCGCATGTGCACTAAAGAGCTCGCATTAACGGATGTGTGACACATGGGATGGTCTACAGGCATCAGAATGATCTGTACCACATTTTCAACTTACTCTGCTTAACTGGAGTAATTTTATTCCTACACTTTAGTTTCACAGAAGAATGCACTGCTTAGTTAGATTTCAGAGTTAGCTTGGGAGAGCTACGCTACTTTTTTTCTTTGCATTCTGCTCACTATCCACAGTGCTGGGTATTTACACATTGCAATTTCATTTTTATATTGATTCAGTTATATCTTATTGGGAGCTTGCATCTTCTTATGTAGCAACATTCTTCCTCCCCCTTCAGTTTCATGAGTTTCATGTGAATTCTTCTGAATGAGAGCACTGCATAACGCAGGTGAAGCCACTGTCTCATTAATGCTCTTTAAAATACTAACTTCTCACAGTTGTGTTTTGGCTGGCTTTATAAAAAAAATTTTATCGAACAAAAAAAGAAAATCTGTAATCATGCAGTCAATTGTAAGGAAAACCAAGGAAGAGAAACAAGCTACTAACAGGTATCTACTGTGGAAGATTTCCCTCTTACTGCATAAAGTCAGGGTGACTTTTTTGCATGATATGTATTTTACTATTCTTATGTAAAGATCTGCTACACTGAGGTGGGATTCCTAAATTTCATAGGTTAATCACCTGTCATACACGACAATCATTTGCATTTACATAGTGAGTTGCTATAGTACTCAGAGTCTGTACTGTGATTACACCTATGTCCATCAGAGATGCTTAATTTTAACTTTGGTTTAGTAAATATTATCTGTAACTATTTCTGGTATCCAGATGTGCATTCGGAGCCAGAAAATCTTTTTTGCATAAGCAAATAAAAAGTTTACCTAGGGTTTTGAAAATGTAGCACAATGATTACAGAGTGCAGACATGGAGATTTATGGAGTATAATAATGAGAACATGAGATTTAGGATTATGTACACAGTGAGAAAATAAACATTAAAAGAAAAACAATAAATATTTTAAACTCAAAAATTACTTTGAAACACTACCAGATAGGTTGTTTATTGGATTAAACTAATTGCAGTATCTTATTGTTTCTGTAAATGAGACAGTCTGTAGAAATATGCCTTTACCCTTAGAGAAACAACAGCCCTGAGGCTGCATTTCACTCACTGGAATAACAGATGACTGACTTAAACATCCTTCTTCGCTATCCTTAAATGTTGAGTAGGATAGCTTCCTGTCTAGCATAAAAAAAAATTCTTTCCCCATGGATCTGTCCTTTCATAAAGGTCAGCACAGCCTCAGCTTTGCCTTTGCCACTTAAAACAAAGAAGTCAGTAAGTATGGCGGTATATTCTCTAACTTTTGAGTTCCTAGGGGTTTTTTTTCCTCTCTTTTTTAAAGACATGCTGAAAATACTGTTTTGAGTTTTAAGAATAAATGATATTTCACACTGAAAATGTTTGCTTTATGATTTCATAATATTTATATAAAAGCAATCTTAAAAAGAATCCCATATTGTTATTTGGCAAGTATTTCTTCCCCTGACAGACAGAAAGTTATTTTTACATAACAATTAAGGCACTTGCTAAGATGCTTCTTCAAAGATATTTCTTCCCACACAACTATTCTGTCATATGACTGCTAACATCAAAAAGAGGGTAGTTGTTCTGCACCAACTCCTAAGGGATGTTTTCAAAAAAACACGCTGGCTGAAGAAAAATCTGAGTGCAGTTTCAGTTATTGGGCACTAGATATTTTAACTGCTTTTTGTGCTATATAATTTTCCAGCTGTTTGCACTGGCTGTTAATATTAGTCTTGATTATAAGTTTTAGCCACACATTACTTCATGTCTGAGCTCTCTAGTAATGTACTTTGTATTTTTAAGAATCAGTCATAATTTATACAGCATGCAAATTATAACTTTACTGAGTATAATTGAAGAGGAACTGTGACCCACATGCAAATATCGTTATTCTCTATATGGAAATATTTCTTTTGTTTGCATAATCCTCAAAAATACCACATTTCAGTATTTGGTGGCTTCTAGCAGACCAAAGGACAAAGGGGTAGAGAGACCAGCAGTAATGTATATTATGAGAGACCTTTAAACAGGAAAAGCTTTTTGGCCTTGTCAAAAGCAGAGTTACCCAATTTAGTCTCTGGTTTAGTCTCTGACCTACTGATCAGCTTTACATATGTCCCATGAAGTTATCAGGAGTCAAACCAGATACTTCCTAGTGCTTCACACTACTGCCACAGCCCCCATTACTCTCAGCACAAAAGAAAGGAACACTAACAATTCCACCATGGGGCGTGATACACTAAGTGTTTGTACGTACACACACACCCTCACTCACATGCCCAAATAAATAGAAACAACACTTTACAATCCAGAACATACCCCTGCCTTAAGTCAGATTTTTTCATTGATTCTTTTAAGCAGCCTTTACTGCTCCTCAGCACTGGCCATCAAGTCCATCAGACACCAGGCTGAGGCCAACAAGACTGATTTCACACATAGGCAAACCCAGCATGGATCCTAGAGGCAAAGCAGCTTGCTTTGCACACTAGACTAAGTAGCCACTGACCAGTAATTGTGTGCAGCATTCAAGGCATTTTGCCTCGAGTAAACTGTGTTGTACTTCCTCTCTACCTTTGTCACATGCACACATGCCAAATGCTAAAATCCTTCCACCTCATGGCCAAAGAACAGTGTTACTTGGTTTGTGAATCATTTAGTGAATCATTGGATGATTCACTAAACAATTCTTCCAACTGCAAAAATGAGACTATTCTTGCTTAATACTGTTGACTTGAAAACAAAGGTATTTCTGTACTCTTCACATTTGTTTTCCATAATTTCTTATTTTCTTTATGTGTCTCCAGATTTTTGTCCTTGCAGACCTCTGTCTTTGATGTTGAACACTTCTCTGGCCAGGAATCTTCATGGAAAGGTTTCTTCACAGGCTTCCCTCAGCATACACCTTCCTCAGCTAGCTAGCAGCATAGGATTCAGCTCAAACTTCATGTGATCATCCGGCAGCTCCAGCTGACCTTTTTAGGGGGCAATTACTTGTCAGAATTTTCTTTAGAGGCAGTGTTTTTCAGCATCCTTGACTCTTCCTCCAGACCAGTTATTTATTATTGCAGTCAATTTCAAAATTCCATGCTATTCTGAAACCCATTATCATCCACTAGCTGATTTATAAGGCTGGGTTTTTTCCTAGAAGAAGGTTCCAATTAGTGGCTTGGTTGTTTTGATTGTTTTTGAGTGAGTAGGAGGTACAGATTTACACATCCAGCTTGAGGATCCAAAAAGTATTCTTTTGTAATGCTCAGCAATGTGTTGCATATTTTATTTCCAGTTTCACACCCCAGTTTAATCCCCTGTATTTATTGCCTCAGATATGCAGCACACTAAACTGCACTTGCAGATAAGGAACTGCAGGTTTTGCTAATTGTCCAAACAGGGTTAATAGCAGTGAGACTCCTGCGCCTTTACACTGCCACAACAGAATTCTCTGCACTGATCATTCCTCCTTGGCACAGTACATAGTGAGTCTATAGCAAAAATAAAGGAGGAGGCGGTGGCAATTCCAGCTGGAGTGCACCAGAGCAATTCCCTGGATGCTGGACTCGCCCTGCCCTGGAAGGCTCGGCTGCTCCGACACGGTGGTGGGCAAAGAGTGTACAGGAGCAGCTTACTGCATCCGGCTTTTGAGCTAAAATGCTGGCTTTTACAGAAGATAATGCAAGCGCTTCAGGTCGACTTTAGAATGCATTATTCCACAGGCTTTATCGCCAACATTTTAAAGACAGTTCTGGCTCCCTCTCGTGGAGGATTAGCCATAGGCAATGTGTTCACGATGAACAAGACATACTGGTTACTCATTTATATATTCCTGGCCCCAGAGTTCATATACTAATAAGATAAACTATTAAATAGATTAAAAGGACTTCACACTCCTATTTCTAAAAAAATCGTTTTCATATGCACTGTCTTACTACACTAGACCACCATATCAGCACAATACTCTATTTCTTCATCTGACTTCAGCAAAGCTTCACCAGGCTTCTTTCTCTCCTCACCACTTCCCCAGCTCTGCACGTGAGACATCCACCTTGCCAACTGACAGCTAAGCTCCTGCTTTCACCATACTTGAAGATGGAAGATGCTCTTCTTGCCAGGGCATTCCTTTAGTACTCAGCATCATGCAAATGACTACTACCTCAAGGATAAACTGAACCAACTTAACTTTTTTTGAAGACAGCATTTATACTTCATTCCTGCAGTTGTTTTCTGAGCTGTTTCAAGGTGTTTTTTGATTGGTGTTTTTTGTGTGTGTTTTGTTTTGTTTGTTTGTTTGTTTGTTTTTTACAGTGTCTCTTACATAGCAGTGATATAAAATTAAAAATGCAATCTTGTAAGAGAATAGCTGATGCTACACACAACAGCAATACCCGCTTCCCTGTTCTTCCTTCACATTTCTATTCAGTTCCCCATGGATGCATAAAATATGACAATGACATCATCTTACTAAGTGTTCATGTTTATTCGATGGTCCTTCATGATCTGAAGTCCTTTCTTTCCTTCATTAAACTGAAGAAAAAGCAAAGTGAAACAAGAACCAGGGGAAAAAAAGCATAATCTAGACTTAAACCCGTACAAAATGATCCCACATTGTGTCTGACTAGTGAGAAAGTACCTTGCTGTTTCATTTTTACATTAAGTTTTCCATATGCTATTTATATGAAGGATTAATTTTTATGGCATACCAAAATAAGTGCTCTTTTGCAAAGTCCAGAATGCCACCACATCATGTTCATCACTGCACTTAAAGTACAGACCATGTGCAAGAATTCAATTTTTTGTATGAAAACTACTTTTAAAAAAGGAACTTATATAGCTTTAGAGATACAGACAGGAAAGTGCTTGCATAACAGTAGTGTTTTGTGGCACTTAAAATTCCATTCACTACCCCTGCTGTTCGTTGATAAACTAACCCAAGTAATTTTTATATGATGTGTTTTATTTTTGCCTGTATAGTGGTACTAGATATTTCGACTGGTAAATTAAAAAAAATCACCCACAAGACTGCCGTAAGAGAGGTGGATGCTTTTACACAGAAGCAACCCTCAGAAAACTGTTACTTGCATTTTTTCCAGTACTGTACTCTGCTGAAGCAGTGAAGTTGTTGCACCACAGAGAGATGTTGAATTTCATCTCTACGGCTGCAAAGAAAACAAATACAGCAACTGTTTCCAAGGAATGTGAAGCCAAAATAGGTAATATGGATGCTTCTGCAGAAGTAGTGGATGCCTCCTACACCTCTGGCCTGTACTCAAGGCTTGAAAATGTCTCTGTAGTCCCAATTCACTCCGCAGCAGGCTACTTGACTATCCCAGGTTCAACTGCTTGGATAGCCTATTTGTCACTGTGTGAACACTCCTGCCAGCAGTAAAGAATAATAATAATGCTGAATACAATCTGCTTTGAGATAATTTAACAATTCTGATTTGAAACTTCTGTACTAGTGAAATCTGACAGAAACAATGAACACCTTTTGAAAGTCATGCTCCTCATAAATTGAGGATGAAAGGGTAGTAATGCATCTTCTCTTACATTTGTTATGTCTCTTATTTTCTTTTAAATTTTCTGATATTGCCCCTTGTAAACAGTCTAATTTGCAATGACATGAACCTGTGGAAACACAAATGAAACTTCGTAAGCAAGAATAGTATACTTTCATTATGGTTCTTGTGACAGATCTTTGCAAAATCTTATTTCAGTATTTTGAGGAAACTCACTATCAGTGAATTCACATCCACCAGGAATTTACCCTCCTCAGGATAACTGGGAGAAATAAGTGGCAAACACTGATTCTGACAGGGTTGGTGGCACTCAGCCAGCCAGATTTCCCAATAAAGAAGACCTGCAGAGAACTTTTTTTTTTTTTTCTGGCAAAAGTATTTGTTTAATATATGATATTACACGATTTAAAATAACAAGCCAAAGCAAAACCCCAAGTGTGCCTCCCTATTCTACCCTTGAAATATAAAGTATACCATTCACATTTTTCTACACATTAACTAAAATTTACAAGAGGCTCACAAGAATGCCAAAACTGATGTGTGCGCCTTGTTAAAACCTCCAAAGCTCTGATAACATCATAACCTTAGGCTTGTTACTGTCATTACAGGCCAAGACAATATTTTATTTGTAAACAAGTAATAAAATTATACCTTAACTGCTTGTCACTAGGCAACCATTGATTCTAAGATGAGTAATCAATTCCTGGGGACAACGAATAAGCTAACCATGACCAAAAGTTACCAGTTAGCCCTGATCTAACAGAATTACTCTTTTCTCACCCAGAGAACTACTCCTTTTCACCCATAGCTTTAAAGAATCACAGCAGGTACATTTGTGTGGTTTTGCTAAATCACTCCCTACTTTTAATTATGTAGAGGATATAAAAATGTTTGTATCAAAAGAGAAAATGGGAGTATGAGAGAGAGACGGTATATTCTGAAATCTTTTCTAAAGCTCAGGACAGAAAGGTACCATTGGGCCATTTTACCGTGTCTCCTATAATCTTCTAGGAAGAGCATTTTCATATTGTTACCACATTTGGGTTTGGGATTTTTTTTATTATTCTTTTCGGTTTTGTCACCACATAGCCTAAACACTTCTTCTAGTGGAAACTGCTCCAGAAATGTGTTTTCTCCCTTGGTTAGCAGCCATCTTCCAGTGTCTAGCTTGAAGTTATTTGTAACCTATTTACATGCATTTGTTCTGGCATCCATCACCCATTCATTAGTTTAGCTGTCTCTTTCCCATTGTGCTCAGTCTCTAGATTTACCTATGAGTAATGATCCCGTTCTTTGTCTTTGGCAGGTGGAAGAGATCAGCCTGTTAGCTTCCTTTTGCTCTAGAGTACTTGTGGCCCCTTAATCTCAAGTGTCTGCATCAACTCTTGTCAACTTTTGGGTTTTTTTAAATATGCTCCGAAGCCCTTTTTCCAGATATGTATTTCCACAATGCTTTGCCACTAGTATTTCCACTCCTCAAGGGAATTGTCTTTCCTGATAACCTGCCTGACTAGAAACAAGAAAGATGATTATTCCTTGAAATAAAGTCATGAAGGTAGCAAGGAAACAAAACCAAAGGTTCTTCTACAGAACATTTCAGACGTGTACCAGTGAAAGAAATGCAGGAAACTAAATCGAAGACCCTGAACACATTAAATAGTATGTGTGTTTACCTATGCCCATTAGCATAACTGAGAATGGGTGGGGTAATTTGTGCAGGCTGGATGTGCACAAAGGAAGACAGCTAGGGTGGTGAAGAGACATGCTGTTACCTTGTGCCGGGGGAGAACCCACTTGGCACAGGAGTAGTAGAGGAAGATGTTGTTTGAAGTGACCAGGCAAAGGTGAGAAGACCCAGCATCCTGACATAAGAGTAAATGATATAGTCAGCAGTGCTTCTAGAATGAGCCGTGCATACATAGGCAGCTCAAGTAGCAGAACCATTACACACTAGTTTATTTCCTAGAAATGCTAGTTTAGAATTTCTAGAAAAAAAGAGGAAGAAGTAGTGAACAGGAAAATAGACACACCAGTTTCAAGGAACTGATTTCACTGGCAGAAAAGTAGTACACTTTAGAGAAAAAACGAAGCAATTGCGACACATTAAAAACCAACCAACCAAGAAACAAACAAACAAACAAAAAAACGAAATGAGGAAATTTAAAGAGATCAGCTTCACAAAGTCATGGGTCCTCAATAATCTGAACTCAAAGAAGTATGCAACAGGAAATGAATGAGGAGCAAAAAAATTTTTGAGACATAAAGGATGGAATGAGGCCGTCCAAGGCACAACAGCAGATCCAGCAGTCAAAGGTCATAAAGGACAGAAGAAAACACTGTCCACACATATTGTAAAGGGAAAAGATGGAAAGAGATGGTACAGAAAAAGGCAATGTTTGTTCATTGTGTCATGGTTTAAACCTCTCACGTAGTTCACTCACACCCCCCTCTTTTTCCCCCCCAGCTCCCAGGGGGATGGGGAGGAGAATCAAAAGAATGCAACTCCCAAATGGTGAGATAAGAACAGTCCAGTAACTAAGGTATAACACAAATCACTACTGCTACCACCAATAACAATAATGACAAGGGAAATACAAGGTAAGAGAATACAACCGCTTACCACTCGATACCAAGCCTGACCCAGCAGTGCTCCCACCCTTCCAGGTAACTGCCCCTAGTTTTTACATCCTGGGTTTGACGTGCTGTGGTATGGAATACCTCTTTGGTCAGTTTGGGTCAAGTGCCCTGTCTCTGCTTCCTCCCGGCTTCCCCTTCTCCCTGGCAGAGCATGAGGCTCAGAAAGTCCTTGGCCAGACCAAACATCACTAAGCCATAACTAAAAACATCGGTGTTATCAGTGCTGTTCCCAGGCCAAAAGTCAAAAACACAGAGCTGCACCAGCTAATAATGAGAAAAATGACCGCTACTGCTGAACCCATGACACATTGTCTGGTTTAGAGTCACATTCACAAGTTCGTATTTTGCTTTTTTACTGGCTTACTCCTACCAGCTGCAGATCTTTCCCATCTTCCTATTGAAAGCTTTATTTATCTCCTCCTGCCCCAAAGCCACCCCAGCTCATCAAGGTTATTTTCAATATTTAACTCATCCTCCAACATGCATTATACCCTTTCAGCGCCATGAGCATCTGAAATCTCATCAGCATACTCTCCATCACCTAGGCAAAACACGCACTTGCAAGACCCCAGCCAATATGTATTGTACTTCTTTGACAGTATACCTGGCAGCAATCTTGGTCTGAAATCTGAATTTTCAGTCTTGCATTCAGCTGGTTATACATTGCCTTGTCCATATTTCTCTACCTTACTTAGGGTAGGAGCATGTCATATGCAACTATCAAAAATCCTAATAATGCCAAGACAGAAATTTACTGCTTTCTCTCTGTTCAAAAAACATGTTATTCTAGAAAGAAAGAAATTGGCTCGACACAGCTTATTGACTGTAATTCATCTCATTTTGATCTTTCAAGTACTTACATGTATTTGGAATTTTTATTCCAGAATTTATCTGACAATCAGTTTGCAACTAACTAGGTCTACCACTGGCTACCCACCCCTTGTCTTCCTTCTTGCCCTTCCCCTTTTCCATAGTAAAAATAAGTACCACAACTCTTTTCACAATACTTTTCCCATCTTCCAAGTCTGCAGACAGTGCAAGCAGCTCCGACTTTCAAACAACTTCATATAAATTTAATTTGGAGGTGCCTAAAATGTTGACTGATGCAACATCCTGCCTCTTTCACTGCTGCTATGAATTCTATTATTGGTGAAGGACAATAACTCTCAATAGTATAAATTACAGACATGCCTTCCTACAAAGATTATTTCCAAATAGTCCAAAATCAGAGGCAGAATCAGAGCTAAACAAACAAACGACCCCACACTGAAATTAAGACAGTTGCTATAAAGTCTACTAGTTTGCACTTCACATGCAGTAAAAAAATAAGTGCAATATGTTAAAATTTTGTCTGTTTATCTTTTAAGTAAGGCTGTATCAGACACCCTAGTTAAAAAAATTGAAAGAAAAGACTATGAATAGAAAGCAAAAAACATTAATATGTTATGATATTATGTTTATGCTAATGAAAGTCATGAAAAAAAAAAAAGACATGGGTACCGTATGATTTATTTCATATTTTTATTCTCTTTCCTCATTTCCAAATAAAAGTACTTTAATAGGCAGATACTTCAAATCTCTACATCCCCGAAAGCAGACCACAGAGTAGCCAGAGAAAGAAGAGCCTCAGCTGAAATTGAAGACAAGAAATAAATCCATATCTCATAACAGATGTCTAGTCTTTCAAATTTTAAATATTCTCTCTTCATGTTTGCTGATTCATTTCTTGACTCTCTCTTTCCTGGAAGTCTCAGGTACTCAGCATTGCACCCTTCGCTCATGTAACTTTTGAACAAGAATATAAATTTTTACTCAGTGCTGACAGCTTGTCATTTTCTCTCAAGAATTCTTACTGAGAGACACTGATCTTGTAATATATCCAAGATTGAGAGGATTTGCTTTTTGATTTTGCTTAATAAGCTAAAATCTCTAAACAACTCTGCTACATGAGATTCCACTGAAGTATGAAATCCATTTTCGTTTAAGACTCTTTCTTCTCAGTGTGATTTTTTTATCCTCTATTTAAAGGGAGCTTTTCAGAGAAATCCTTTTGTGTTTGAAAAGAACTTAGAGGGCAAGAGGGACAAAGACACATCCTCCCCCAGACCAAACATCCCCACCTAGAACTCTATTAGGCAAAGCTGGTGCTATACACAGAACTGGAACAGGGGCTTACACTACTTCTTCTAATTACTTGCAACAGCAGTGCTTTTCTTCAGAAATTCCCCTGAAGTCATTTCGCTGTTTTGCTTCTTCCTCATTCTATCTACAGCTATGGGTTCAGAAAAATAAAATAAAAATAAAAAAATGTAATAAAATATAATAACATAAAATAAAACAGGCTAGGGCTAGCCTACAGAAAGTCTGGGGTTTTATTGTCACTAGATTTCAAGCTGAAGAGTTGCTAAAAATATCCACATCATTCAGACATGGCTATACCAAGAATAGTGACAATAGAGGCAAAGACTCAGTATCCTGGAGTTTTATTCATACAATATTATCCCCACCAATTAGGCTGGGGAAAAGTCTATTTAAAATATATCTCACATATTAGACCACCATGAAGCCATGTCATAACTCTGAAGAAGATAAAGTCCAAAAAATAACAAATAATTCTGACAGTTGTATGGATGTGCAAAAGAGCAAATAAAAATCATATAAAATTAATGGTTTGTTCAAGTTTGTTTAGTTGCTTTTTTGATTAAGGCAGGCGGGGAGGGGAAGTTCTGATTTAGATTAGGGACAGGCTGGCGACTATGGAACTCTGGCAACAGGTAAGCAGTCGACAGAGAGTTTGTGGGTCAGAGTTAAAGGGAGAAGAGCGATGGGAGACATTACTGTGGGGATCTGTTACAGATCGCCTGATCGAGAGGATTTTGTGGATGAAGCACTCTATAGACAGATAGGAACAGCCTCATGCTCACAGTCCCTTGTTCTCATGGGGGACTTCAACCACCCTGATATCTGTTGGAGGGATGGTACAGCCCGGTACAAACAATCCAGGAAGTTCCTCGATTGTGTGGAAGACAACTTCCTTCTGCAAGTAATAGAGGAGCCGACAAGGAGAGGTGCCATGCTTGACCATGTCCTCACCAACAGAGAAGGGCTGGTTGGAAATGTGAGGCTCCAGGGCAGCCTCGGTTGCAGCAATCATGAGATGGTCGAGTTCGAAATCCTCAGGACAGTGAGAATAGTGTGCAGCAAGCTCACTGCCCTGGACTTCAAGAGAGCAGTCTTTGGTCTCTTCAGGAACCTGCTTAGTGAGGTTCCATGGGATACAGCACTAGAGAGCAGGAGGTCCAAGACTGTTGGATGATATTCAAGGATCACCTGCTACAACCTCAGGAGTGTTGCATCCCGACCAGAAGGAAGTGCTGCAGGAGGGCCAGGAGACCTCCTTGGATGGATAAGGAGCTGCTGAGGAAAATTCAAAGGAAAAAAGAGGCTTATAAAAGGTGGAAGCAATGACAGGTGGCCTGGGAAGAATACAGGGATGTTGTCCAGGAAGCTAGATACCAGGTTAGGAAGGCTAAGGCCCAGTTAGAATTAAACTTGGCTAGGAGTGTGAAAGATAACAGGAAGGGACTCTATAGGTACACTGCAAATAAAAGGCAGGCCCTCTCCAGAAGCTACCAGGAGAACTGGATACCCTGGATTTGGAGAAGGCTGAGGTTCTTAATGACTTCTTTGTCTCAGTCTTCACTGGCAAATGCTCTGACACCACCCAAGTGTTGTAAGGCAGATGCAGGGACTATGAGAATGAAGACCTTGGGCCCACTGTAGGAGAGGATCTGTTTCAAGACCATCTTAAGAACCTGAATGTACACAAATCCTTGGGACCTGATGAAATCCATCCGCGAGTCCTGAAGGAGCTGGCGAATGAAATTGCTAAGCCACTGTCTATCATATTTGAAAAAACATGGCAGTTGAGTGAAGTTCCTGATGATTGGAAAAATCGAAAAATAACCCCCATGTTCAAGAACGGGAAAAAGGATGAGCTGGGGAACTATAGACCAGGCATCCTCACCTCTGTGCCTGGCAAAATCTTGGAGCAGATTCTCCTGGAAGGCATGCTGACACACATGAAGAACAATAAGGTGGGTGGTGACAGCCAGCATGGCTTCTCTAGGGGGAAATCCTGCCTGAACAATTTGGTGGCCTTCTATGATGGGGCTACAGAACTGATGGACAAGGGTAGAGCAGTTGATGTCATCTACCTGGATTTGTGCAAAGCGTTTGACACCGTCTCACATGACATCCTTGTCTCTAAATTGGAGAGACATCAATTTGATAGATAGATCACTCGGTGGACAAAGAACTGGCTGGATGGCTGCACACAAAGAGTTGTGCTCAATGGCTCAACGTCCAGCTGGAGACCAGTAATGAGTGGTGTCCCTCAGGGATCGGTGTTGGGACCGATCTTGTTTAACATCTTTGTTG
>JAOEHY010020113.1:0-11712 GCA_025447955.1 Psilopsiagon aurifrons
AGCATCCCTATAGGCCCCCTTCAGATACAGGAAGGCTGCTATGAGGTCTCCATGCAGCCTTCTCTTCTCCAGGCTGATCAGCCCCAACTTTCTCAGCCTGTCTTCATAAAGGAGGTGCTCCAGTCCCCTGATAATCCTCGTGGCCCCCCTTTGAACTTGTTCCAACAGTTGCATGTCCTTTTTATGTTGAGGACACCAGAACTGCACACAGTATTCCAAATGAGGTCTCATGAGAGCAGAGTAGAGGGGCAGGATCACCTCCCTTGACCTGCTGGTCATGATCCTTTTGATGCAGCCCAGGATACGGTTGGCTTTCTGGGCTGTGAGTGCACACTGCTGGCTCTTGTTCAGTTTCTCATTGACCGACACCCCCAAGTCCTTCTCTGCAAGCCTGCTCTGAATCTCTTCTCTGCCCAACATGGAGCTGTGCCTGGAATTGCTCCGACCCAGGCTTAGGACCTTGCACTTGGCATGGCTAAACATCATAAGTTTGGCATCAGCACGCCTCATAAGTGTGTCAAGGTCCCTCTGGATGGCATTCCTTCCCTCCAGCATATCAACCAAATCACACAGCTTGGTGTCATCAGCAAACTTGCTGAGGGCGCACTCAATCCCACTGTCCATGTCACCAGCAAAGATGTTGACAAGACTGGTTATCAATCACACTCTGCTTCTATCTTCTAAATAGGTAGCATAGGAGAAGTGAGGGAGAAGTGGAATGGACAACCGTACATTTGAAAAAGGAACAATTACATTGTCATTGGAAGACTCCAAATGTAGATGAGTGTTTTTCTAGAAATCTTGCTGCTAAAATAATTTTTTCTTTGGGATTCTTGGCTTTGGGTGTTTTGTAGTTTCGGGGGAGGGGGAAGGGAGAGTGGGAATGGCAGGAGGGCAGTGGGAGGAAGGACAAGGGGTGGTGGAAGAGCAGGAAATTCTGAATTATGGAAGGGCTATTTTTTTTCATAAGACAGTAGACCTATTTGATTCTGAAGATGTCACCTCCATTTGGATTTTGCAAAATTATGTCCATACAGAAGGATGGCTTTGGATAAAATGTTTCTCTCTCACAGAACCCTAATCTCATGAAGCTCAGAAAGAGGAAGTGCGAAGTCCTGCAGCTGCAGAGGAATAACTCCATGCATCAGTGTGGACTAGGGGCCAACTATCTGGAAAGCAGCTTTGCACAAAAGGACCTGAGAGTCCTGGTGGACATCAAGGTGGCCATGACCCAGCAAGCCTCCCAGGCTGCATTAGACAGACTGTTGCCCGGAGGTTGAGGAAGGTGATTCTTTCCTTCTACTTAGCACTGGTGAGACCCGTTTGGAGTGCTCTGTGTGTCCCATGCTGGACTGCCACAAGAGGCAGTACAAGGGAGACATGTCCATCTCTCTCTTCAGGGCAAGAGAGAGACAGACATACCAGACACAGTTCAGCAAAGGACCAAGAGGGTGATTAAGGAATTGGAACATTTGTTATACAGGAGCAGGCTGAGAGGGCTGGGATTGTTTATCCTCAAAAAGATAAGAGGGGGTGGTGTGTTATCAATGGATCCTGATGGGGGGGGAGGGGAGACAGACTTTTCTCAGTAATAATAAAAGGAAAAGGCACAATAGGCACAAATTGAAATACAGAAAATTCCACTTAAATGGAAGAAAAAAATATTTTACTTTGGGGGTGATCATACAGTGGAACCAGTGGAACAGGTTGTGTGGTGGCACTGTGCAATCTCCATCCTTGGGGATATTCATCTGGATACCTATCTGGGCAAGGTCCTGAGAAGCCTGCTTTGAGCAGTGAGGTTGGACTAGGCAATTTCCAAAGCATGCTGAGGGCTAGATACCTCAGCAAAAGATCTTCAACAAATGGATGCAGCTTAAGAAATAACTAATAGATAGCCACTTGAAAATACTGAGGGTGAGGGTATCATCTCCTCTCCTGTCATTATGAGAGGATGATTTTTTATCCACATCGGTCTTTATCCCAGACCCTATTCCTGAAGATTGTCAAATATAATCTTTCCTTCTAACCAAGTACTGTGTTTAGAGGAGAATGAAGTGGTGGCAAATAGACAGATGCCACACCATGTCCTCAAGGCATCCTAGCCATTACAACATTTGTTCAGGATGTATGGGAGCTCAGTTCAGTTCTCTTCTCTGATGTAGTCAAATCTGCATCAACCACTGCTTCCATAATAGAACATTTACAATCCCCTTGTTGAAACAGTGTTACTGTGCATATGTAATAAATGAAGACTTACATGACAGAAGGAGAAACTGTAAAAGTGAAACTGATTCTATAGGTAACTATTTATAGGGGTACTCACTTGGAGAGAAGGCCAGTATTTTTTTGTCTGATCCCAGTAGGGTTTCTGTAACTATAACAGTGACTGTACCATGTGCTTAATTCTGAAAAAGATGAGCCATTGAAGAAGATTGATATCAAATATCTTTTATTTACATTATCGTTGCTTCCATGCTTTGTCTGTGATTGGATAATGCCTCATATAAGTATGTAACTTTCATGACAAATTTAGTATCACATTGCATATGATGAGATAACCCATGGCACTGAATAAGTTTCCAACCAATAAATAGCTATTTTTTCTGAATAGTTATGTCTAGGACAGGTTTCATTAAAAGAACCAAAAATAAACTTGTTGCATTAGTATTCATACAATATTTTCTGACAAAATCAAAGAAATGTTACCATTGTTACACTGTTATTTACTCCTCTGAACTCTCTTTTTCTTTAGAATCATGTTCTTCTTCATCCCATTCAAACCATTGTTTTTCTCTTTTATTAATACAGACACTTAATTTGCAAAGTGAGGTTACTGGAAATAATAATTTTTCTTACAAAAACAAATTTTAACTGTCCAAAACTTGTTTGCCTTCTCCACTACACCTTCATTTTTCCCCCTTCACAATCTACAAGTTTCAAAATGAGAAGTCAGATGTTTTCTCACTGCATTTGAGATTTTTACGATCCATGTAAAGTGGTATTATATAGCATTTCTGCCTAGCACTTCTGCATATAAACTATATTTGCGTATAGACTACACTTGCCCTCTACACAACACCCATACTGAGTGCTGGAGCTCCTGTGGAGAGCAGGAGTATAGACATGATGTGCTTTGCCACACCATTAGCTCTGCACCACTGATGCAAATCCCCCATGCAGTAAGCAGGGACATCTTCAACTACTTCATATTGTTCAGAGCTCTGTCCAGTCTGACCATGAGTGTTTCCCAGAATGGAGCATTCTACCACCTCTCCCAGCAACCTGTGGCAGTATTTCAGCACCCTCATTTTAAAATTTTTTTACTTATATCTAGTCTGAGTCTAGCCTTGTTTAGTTCAAAATCATTACCTCTTTTCCTACCACAACAGGCCCTACAAAAATGTCTGTCCCCATCTTTTTTATAAGCCCCCGTTAAGAACTGAAAGACCACAATATGGGTCTCCCTGGAACCTTCTCTTCCTCAGGCTGAACAGCCCTGACTCTCTCAGCCTTTCCTCATAGGAGAGGTGCTCCATCCCTCTGACCATTTCTGTGTTCCTCCTCTGGACCCACTCCAACAGGTTTCCTATGCTGAGGGCTCCAAATCTGGAGCTTTGATTCACAAGGCTTTAATAAGTGATAATTCCCCAAGTGTTCAGCTCTTTGGAACTGGTTCATCAGTATTTTAGAAAGGCCTTTATGCCTAGGGGAGCCTGCTTCATCTCCTTTTGGGCATACTAACAAAAGGCTGGGAATACTGATTTTGTAGGTCTCTTTGAGACATCACTTTTTTTGCTCCACTATGGAGCTTCATGCCAATATCCTGCAATATTATCTCTGGTTGAATAAAACTGCTTTGTGTTTGGAATAGGCGCACAGTGTGTTAATTCAGTATTAGGTACTAGATTGAAACATTGGTGTGCAAATTTTTTAAAAATAATTGAGCTTGAAATGAGGAAATAATATACTTGTTTACAAGACCACTAATGAATATCGTAATTCATTTTTATTCTTGTGCTGAGATTAGCAGGACAATAAAAACGGAACACAAACACATTTCTGTGTCATCATGAGTTAAGGCAATCAGTTGAGTTCCTTGACAAGTTGCCAGCCCTCATCATTAGGAGCTTCTCTGATGCTTATTCCACAGTGGATTTTTAAATCTCACCAGCTGTGCGAGCCACCTTTGCCAGGCTGGAAGGACCTTAACATCGTCTTTATGTATTATCTGGACATCGCATGAGCTTAACGTGACACTTCAAGTCTTGTGGCTGTATGTTCTTGTGTTCTTTATGTTCATAGACTCTTTCAAGCAGGCTAACTGTTGACATCTGATATAACACAAATTTTCAGTTATCTGTGTTGCTTAAAATTGGACAGAACGGTTCTCCTGTCCTGCTCCCTTCCCCCCCCCTTTAAAAAATACCTCTATAATCAGAATGTTCTCTCATACACAAAAATCTCTATTCTTCTGTCAGGTCTACACAATATTTTATCAAGTCCTAAGGAGCATTGTCTTTGACAACAGTTAGAGCAAAAAAACTTATATAAATTCAAATGCCATTCTGAGAAGTTTTGAAGTGCAAGACTCTCAAAGCTTTTCACTGATCTGGTTTTCAGACTTCAGAAGTGATTAAAATTGGAGATAAAGGATTTTTTTGAAAGGGCCTTTACAGTGATGCCTTCATAAGTGATTTCTCCTGCTTTATGATTAACTGTGGTGCTGGATGAAGCTTTTCTACACAGTATTCTTTCATTTCTGTCTTGTCAATTTTAGTTCCAATATAATTTTAAGAAATAGCATTTGAATCATTACACTTTCCACCTAATTGCAAAGCCATTACAGGCTTAATATGGCAGGAGCTGAGCCTGTCGATACATACATTTCTTTTAGTTTAATTGCAGTCCATCCACCTTAGCTTCTTTCTAAGGTACTTTTAAACTTAGATAACATTCTTTATTAGATTTCCCATAAACTAAAATGTCATTCACAGATGCTGTGATACTTTCAAAGTGTTGCAGAATCATACACGTCTTTCTAAGGTGATTCTGATTCCAAATGGGTGACAAGAGAGTAGATATCTTTCAAATAATGTCATCATAAGTTGACATCTTGTCTCTTGCCGGAAGATCTGATGAGAATACTTTTGAGAAAACATTTTTCAATGCAAGATGTTGACTTTGGAAAAATAAAGCTTTTCACGGAAATACATATCTTTTCAGTAGAAGTTTCTTAATGAAGATTTTATCAGGTCCAGGGTAAAATTTCTAATCAGATCCTGAAAAATCAAGATACACCTACCTTCGTGGTCAGGGCAAGTTAGGAGACTAGGTTTTAAAACAATTTGAGCTGCAGCAGCTAACTGATCCTGGACCTAGCACTTTAAAAGTGACTGTCCTCAATGCTTTAATGCCGTTTTGGGGATAAATCTCTTTCAGCCTCCACAAATGTCTCTTGAGAACTTTCTAAAAATCTTACTTTTTTTCCCCTACATGAATATAAAATAAATTAAAATGTTATACCTATGTTTGCTAAAATAAAATCCTTGTGTTTTCAGATCAGTCTACTTGACGGAATGCAAAGGAGGTGCTGTTTTAAGGTACATAGGTAGGAAGACTTGTACCTTTGAAGCTCTGCTTGCAGTTTCAGGCCACAGCCATGTGTTGATCCATGTAATTCTCCTTGCTTGAAGTGGAATTGCCTCTATTGGGTACTGGTTGAAAGCTTGACAGTTTCTGTTCATAAGCTTTCACCAAGAAAAAACCTTTGGTCTTCATGCTTTAAAGTATGTATGCCATTTGAATAGATATATTTATTTATGCACATTTCATATAGCAATATAAATTCCCTGCTTACAATACCGTGCTAGTTTCTTCTTGGGAAGATTTTATTTTCTAATGTTTCATGCCACAATAATATGAAACAATTTAAATGAGTCAAGAAATTAACCAAGTACTTAAGGAGTTAAAAGTCTTCAAGTAGGTTCTAAATAATGAGGAGTGTTAACATTGCTGATGGCTACTGTTACAGCACTGGAATAAGAACACAGGTACACAATATAATTTCTTTTTACTTAATCTGAGGCACCCAAAATTGTGTGAGATGACTAGAGCTGTCAAGTGGGCAATATCCTGAAAAATATCAGAAGGTATGTGACTTGAACATAACATTTGTGAAAGACCTTGGCTTTGGGGAATGAATTACTAAAATTTAACTAGGTAGAATGAAATTAACTGTAAGAACATATTATGTGAAAAACAAATTATTTAAATTTTTAAAAATTAAAATAAGCTATGAGAATAATAGGTAGTGCTACTAAGCCTACTTTGGAAATATTTATACAAACAAAGTATCTATTCAAAAAATAAAAAACAGTAAAGTATGAGTTGCCTTATAAGTGGGACTAGATATTATGTAGACCATGAGTTCTGGTGTCCTCAACATAAAAAGGACATGAAACTGTTGGAACAAGTCCGGAGGAGGGCCACAAGGATGATCAGGAGGCTGGAGCACCTCCCGTATGAAGATAGGATGAGAAAGTTGGGGCTGTTGAGCCTGGAGAAGGGAAGGCTGTGTGGGGGCCTCATAGCAGCCTTCAATTATCTGAAGGGGGCTTATACGGATGCTGGGGAGGGACTCTTCGTTAGGGACTGTAGTGATAGGACAAGGGGTAACGGATTAAAACAGGGGAAGTTTATATTGGATATAAGGAGGAAATTCTTTACTGTAAGGGTGGTGAGGCACTGGAATGGGTTTCCCAGGGAAGTTGTGAATGCTCCACTCCTGGCAGTGTTCAAGGCCGGGTTGGACATAGCCTTGGGTGATGTGGTTTAGTGGAAGGTGTCCCTGCCCATGGCAGGAGGGTTGGAAATAGATGATCTTAAGGTCCTTTCCAACCCTAACTATTGAATGATTCTATGAAATGAGACATGAAACAGCAATCATCTATGGCACAGTTTTGCATAAACTTTTTGATTGTATTTTGTTTGCTTAAACCTAATACTGAAGCTGCAACAAAAAGGTTCAAAAACCTTCATATTCTGGTTAATAGTCATATTACAAAGCAATAGGCGAGAAGTATAGAAAATAGAAAGAAAAGTATCACGTATTTGTATAGACTGAGTGTTGAGGTTTAACCCCAAACAGCAGCTGGACACCACATAGTGGCTGCTAAATCACTCCCCCCTGAAGGGGTGGGGGAGAGAATCAGAAGGGTAAAAGTAAGAAAACTCATGGGTTGAGATAATGACAATTTAATAGGTAAAGCAAAAGCCAGGCACACAAGCGAAGCAAAACAAGGAATTCGTTCACCACTTCCCATTATGATGGTCAAGAGCCCCTTTTTGTGTGTGTCTCAAAACAGCTCAGAAGACTGAAGGAAATGACAGCTCGTTATCGCTTGGGCAAGCGGTCGGGGTCAGAGCGGGGGTACTGCTCCACCAAGGTGGGGGATGCTTGCCTGTGCTCTCTGCCCTGAGGCCATGAAGATCAACTGCCCCAGCAACGAGCTGCCGGGAGACAGCTCCTGATAAAGTTTTAGGAAAGTTCACAATAAAATTAATTGTTTCTTTTTTCAACCTGTGGAGGGCCTCTGGTTTCTCTAGTGAGCTGCAGAGTGCGATTACAGATCAGTTCTCCCCTCGCCCACCGGGGGGGAAGGGACACCCATGGTCAGGCAGGTGCTCAGCCATCTCCAGGGCAGCAGGGCTCCATCACACTTAACGATTACTTGGGAAGTCAAACACCATCACTCCCAGTGTACTCCCTTTCCTTTTTCTTCCCCAGATTTATATGCTAAGCATGACTCCATATGGTGTGGGATATCCCTTTGGTAAGTTGGGGTCAGCTACCCTGGCTGCATCCCACCACAACTCCTTGTGCACTCGCAGCCTGCTCGCTGGTGGGGTGGTGTGAGGAGCCGGAAAGGCCTTGACTCTGTGTAAGCACTGCTCAGCATTAGCTAAAACACCCCTGTGTTACCAGCACTATTTCCAGCACCAATTCAAACCATAGACCATGCTAGTTACTGTGAAGAAAACTAACTCTATCCCAGCCAAAACCAGCACACTGGGTTAACCAGGGAAGGATGAAAGTTATGATAAAGAGAGGAAGAAATAAAATGTGAAGGTATAGCTCTTAGGATAATGTATAGAATTTTTTTTAAACTTCATTGCATTTTGTTTCCCTAAAAGGGGAATCCTGGGTGAAATGTTGATTCCATCAACAGGTAGAACTCTTTGAAGAAAAAGATCAGATAGCAGTTTAAGTCCTATTAATATGACCTATGTATAATGTCATTTACACTAGCTTAGTAGCAGTAGCTCAATAGCAAAGAAAATCACCAGGCTGCATATCAGAGCATATAGACTGGGCAGTTCAGTGGAAGACAGTATTTTTTCTTTGTTTCTATTTACTGAATATTAGTTTATAATCTCAGATCTAAGTACAAGTGGCTTACTGAGAATGAAACTCACCAGTCAAGAGAGATGACTGAGAACATGTTTGCCTCCTTCTCCCAGATGTTCTGCAGAATGTAAGGCTCTCTATTGATTCTGAAGACAAGCAAAGGCAAAGTTACTTTTGCAAGAATCCCTCTAACACAGGGCAATTTCCTTTCTTCATACTCTGAAGTCTGCTATTCTGTTGAGATTCATGCCCAAGAAACTATCATACAGTTTCTCATTTCTTTCTGATCACCATGTGCGTACTTCAGCTACTTTGGCACAAACCAGAGCTGCTTTAGGAGCAGAAGTTCATTATTATAGTCAACAGAGAACACTAGACACTGCTCGGGGCCAGTTCAGAATGCTTAAAATTAATTGAATTGGTATTCAACTAGTCACTATAATCAATGGAGACAAGAACACAAGTTTTATCATGCCTTCTTTAACACTGGTGAGTTCAACTGAGAACTAAATATTCTTTCTGTTGATTGCAGAGAAAGCCCACCTGTGACTAGATCAGACATTATAGACATTTAAACTTAGATGAGATGGACTTCTAAACCTATCTCTTTCCTCAGGTCAGACAAGCTGTAGTCAATACATTAGCTCTTGAATTTACAGCCAGGAGAGCCCACATTATTATACCCAGGCCTGACTACATGGATCAGTGTAGGTGGCAGCTTTGATTGCCTGCAGCTATTCCCCTGCTAAGGAGTTTAAATTTCTGCCTTAGCAAAGGCTTTGGTTGCTATTAGGTCCCACAACAAACATCCATTCTGCTAGTCATTTAGCATAGAAGTGCAGTTAGAGCTGGAAAATCCAGGTCCAGGAAAAGCAGAAATAATAATTGCACTGGGAGAGTGGTATCTGTGGGGACACAATAACACTGTTCTGCAGACCTGTTTGAGAATTTCAGTCTATCTCATCTTTAAATTCTCAGAGACTTACTTTTTTCCTGGTGCAGTTTATAGAATGCAGGTTTGCCCCATAACACTAGTTGAACAACCACTTGACTTTGGACTTCATTCAAATCTTTTAATGCATTTAAATGGTTTCTTGGGAGTGAAAATTTGAGTTAATATTCATGTATCAGCAGAATTTATAAGAAACAATTGCTCTCAAAACATTAATTCATGTGTTGTCTCTTCTAGGGGTGAGGGAGCGTATAGATTCCAAAACTTCTATGTAGTTTCTAGTGAATTACCAACATTAGCTGCTGGTCCTAGTTGGAACTACTAACCATGGAAATAAAATAAAATAAATTACCTCGAAATGTAAGTGATGTTAGCTCTTGTGTCGTACTCAGGTCTCCAGACGGTTAGACAACCACATAGCTTTACTGGGGTCTGTTTTGAGATAGCAAACCACTACACACAGATCTTCCTCATTCACTGATTTTGTTCTGTTATTGCATGAAATGGAATTAATTGGGGTTGAGCACATTGCTATAGATGAGTTGGTTGAAATCTTTGCTTTGAGAACTTTGCCTCTGGGGAGAAAAGAGAAACACAAACCATCACAAGATTAGTGGTTGCATGTGTATGCGCTACATCAGGAACACAGGGGATCCCCCATGCACCCCACCAGGCAGAGCCCCAGCCAGGAAGCAGAGGAGGCTGGAATGGCCTCTGGGGCAGCCCCAGACACCTCCACTCAGTCTGTGGGAATGGGGATGTCAGCCTGTGATTTGTGTCTGGCTCTGCAAAATCAGGGCTGGAGGAGCCCTGCCTCTACAGCATCACCCGGACAGGGACTGGCAGCTCTGGGCTGAGCTGAAATGGAGTCCTGGACCCTCGGGCAGGGGACAGGAGAGGCCCCAGGGGAGGCTAGATAAGCCATTAAGGGCCATTATTGCCCTCAGTGCCCTGACATTTAACGATCCCTATGTAAAACATTAAAGGTCAGTTTGTCTTTATCAGAAGGCATGGTTACATGCTTCTTGATTTTCTAGGATGATGACCTTTCTTTTCCCATTGTTTTCACAGAGATAAAAGAAACCAGCTAGGAAAAATAAAAAAAACGTTAATCTGAGAAGCCATTTTTTGACATTCCCTACCTGTGCTAGAGGGAAGAAAAAAGGTTGAAAATACACTGTCAGAAATTTTTAAAGATAAACAAGTGAAATTCAAAATAAAGCACTATAGATTCTTGTAACTTTAAAATTCAAAATATTGCACTTCTTCTCTCTTGGTGTCCAGGAATCAAATATCTCCTATTTTATTTAACATGGAGATCTGTTCTTCATGGATTGCATTGCAGACTCTTTAAAACAATGAGGTATTTTGTCCACTGCATTATCTGTTTCTTACCTTTTCTTTCAGAAGTTCATTGCTACACAAACCCACTTTTTTTTTCCCAGCAATAGCATATCAAAGTGTCAAGGGTGATCTAGTTATACTTGGCATAACAGTTATAGGAACATACCTTTAAAATATCAGAAACAAAAAAATCTCAATTTATTCATTACATTGGTTGTTCGCAAATATATTTAATCAGTTTTTTTCATTCACTTATCTACAAGGCTTTTTCATTTATGATTTAATTTCACAGCTGCATAAACTTAACATCAAAAATCAGCACATTTAAAACACACAGGTAAAACAAGGGATAACTGACTACCAAAAAATAGCAAAGCGTATGAGTGCAGATAAACTTGAATTGTGAGCTGAGCATTAAAAGAATTTCTCTTAATAAGGAATTACATATCTTTGGAGTTTGATTACAATAAAGCCTGTTGCTTTAAGATTGATGACGAGCAGTTTTTCACGTCAAACAATCGCAACTGAATTGACAGAACCATTATTCTTAGGGAGATAAGGTCAAGCAAATGAGGCAAAAGTGGAAAAAAATGGAAAACCAAACTACTGAAACGAGAGAACAGTCCATACTAAGTCAGGACCTTAAAAGACATTACAAGACTTATATTTACAACTTTTATAAAATGCTAAGTAAAATATTGAAGTAAGATAATAAAGTACTAAGAATTTTTATCTGCTTTTTTCTGTTAACCATGCAACACTGTGGAATCTAGCACCATTTTCAGAAATGTGAATCAGAAGTAAATTGGGCAATTGCATCTTTCCCTCCTTTCTGGAAAACGGAAAAACTTTTCTAGGACGCATATATTGTTGGCTGATATTCAAGGATCACCCACAACAAGCTCAGAAGTATTGCATCCCAACTAGAAGGATGTCATGGGTTCAGCAGTAGCAGTCATTTTTCTCCTTCTTAGTAGTTGGTGCAGCACTGTGGTTTTGACTTGTG
>JAOEHY010020114.1:0-18276 GCA_025447955.1 Psilopsiagon aurifrons
TACTAAACTGTTCTTATCTCAACCTGTGGGAGTTGCATTCTTTCACTTCTCCTTCCCATCCCTCCAGGAGCAGAGGGGAGAAAAAAGGGGAGGTGAGTGAACAAACTGCGTGGCTGATTTATGGGTTAAACCACAACACACTGTCATAAGACACGTTGTCTAGGTATGGGAAGCACTTTCTGGAATGCCATATTCACTCTTCTGAGGATGCTGATGACAATCCAGAACTTCCACTTCAAGAAGTGAAGGTTCCACTTTCAAACAAGCAGTCCCTTGCCTCATTGCTTTCCATTGCAGTTGAGTATGCAAACATTAGAGTTCTTGGCAAAAGGATTACACTACTGCCTGCTCCCTGAGTTTGCCTCTTGCCCTTGAGAACGTAACCTTTTAGAAGTCTGCTGCTTAGCAGTTTTCTAACTTAACTTCCTCACGTTGTACCAAAGAGCATATGAGTTAGAACTCAGGAAAATGGCATTGACTAACATGCAAAATCCCACAGACCTGAATTCTCTAGGCTTCCATAAATAAGTTACTATCCTTCCTTCCCTGGGGTCATAAAGCCTCTAGTGAATTCACAAGGGGCATTCCTTTTGAATGAATATACATAAAAGATTAGCTGTACTGCAAAAGCAGTGTTGCTTTTTGGTTTTGTTTTGTTTTGATTTTTCCTCCTCAAACTCCCACAAAACTAAGGAAATGACACACAGAAGAGCTCAGGAAAAGAGTTAATCAGTCATATTCAAACTTCAGTGCATCCAATAAACATTTACTTATTTTATTGGCAGAATATACAAACTTGTCAGCTCTATGAAATTTAATTTTTTATTTATCTGAAGACAAACTAATACTCTGGAGAAGTAAGTCAAATTTTCAGTGCTTCTATCTTATCATGCATCAAACTTGACTTGCAAGCATCATCACTAGAAGATGGGAGAGAGGACATGAGTTAACATATTCAAGAAATCCTTAATCTAAAAAGTCTAGACGATGAAAATAACAAACAGAAGCAGTTTTTGCTGATTCAAGTGCTGGCTTGAACAATAGAAAAACAATTGATGTCATTTGTTCTAAAAATCAATGAGAGGCTAAAGGTAGACACAGCTTTGGTCCCAAGGCAATCTGAAGCTGTTATGAAGGACAGAAGCCTGACTTGCAAACAAATCAAGTGATTTTAGAGCATGTGTGCTACATGAGACAGTGTTCATGGGGGACCACAAGCCCCTTACTTCTCTTCTCCTGGGAAATGCATATTTGGGATAGTACAGGTAAAATAGTCTGAGAAGGTGGAGAACTTGTCTGGACCATCTGGTAGGTTACACCTGGTATTTTGTCCCAAATCACTATATGCAGAAGCTAATGAACATCTGTAATATGGTCAAGATTTTTAAAGACATTGCTCATTCAGATCCAAAGCATTGATCAAATGCTAACAGTAAATGATAGAATGGAAATGCCATTAACTGAATTAATGGAAATGTCATTAACATGTTGTTCTACTGTCATCAGCTTTCCAAAGTTTACAGAGTGATATGTGTCTGAAGGATTCTGGCAGCAGCAGAGATATATATGGTGCTTGCAAGTGCTTCTGGAGAATGGATCACCTTTTACATTTAATAAGTGAAATAAGTGAAGTAAGTTTAATTGCTCGGTGTCTGCAGCCTGGCTTCAAATGTTATTTTCTTTTCATACACAAGCTGAAAGTAGGAAAGAGGTCATTAACAAATTGGCACATATGTAATGTCGTCATGTTTGAACTCAGGATCTTTTTGTGGAAAATAGGGAGTTGTGATTCTTTTCTTGAAATTTTCTATCTGAATTTAAAAGGAATGCTCTGGGAAGAAGTACTCAATGGCTTGTGTGTATGTGAAGAGAACTCTACAAGAGTTTACAAACCTGCCTGACTTGAGCTATAAATGGATGGTCAAATTAAACATTCTCCTCCCTGTGTTGCCTCTAGGACATGAGGCACATGGTGGTTTTATGATACGATTACCAAATTAAACTTCAGTCAAAGAAACAGTACATTCATTGGATTCCCATTTTGTATGTTCCTTAGGTGTTTAGTTTCATTCTCCGTACTGGGAGTTGACTTTAAAACCTGCAGTGAAATTATCAGAAACTAAATTTTGCAAACATGCAGCCACCTGTGATAACCAGATATACAGTTCAAATAGTGCCACCCTGAAAGTGTTTTAAACACACATATTCTCATTGCTCAGCTCTTGACATGATTCTCTGCTGTAAAGATATTTACTATAAAAATATGTCCATGGTTTGTTATCATCCCCTGATTTTGTTTGTTTGCCTGTGAATTGCCTGTGGACCAGCTTGCCTCCTTTAATCTTTAATGTCACTGCAATTAAACCCAGTAGATTTTGTTGCAAAAATGTGCCAGATACTTTTCTTTCCTGTCCAGTTTTGAGTTTTGCTTTAGTTTTTGTCTGGCTCATTGAATCCCTTAAATATCCTCATTTCAACACTTTAAGGAGGCAGCTTGCATTCCCTCTAGAAAATAATAATAAAAAACCTTTCCTCCCTTGAGTAGACCACCATTAAAGACTGATCATCAATCCTTGATTTTCAGTCTGTAGTATATATGTCAACAAAGTGGAAAGCATGTTAAAGGCAGTAAAATTTCGGAACTACAGCTCCACAACTGTTAATATCAGAGTTACACTGAAGTCACACTCACAGCTCTCTCAATTGTCATTTTTGATTCTTCTGCAGCCCCTGCAAATGCAGCACCCCTGCCATGGCGTCTTGGAATACGAAGGCTGAGTCCTTTTTGTGGATTCAGACTGTTAACTTTTTAAACCATATTTTTTTTTTAACCAGAAAAAAGACATTTTTTCCACTTTTTTATTAAAATAAGAAATTACTACTTCTTACTCGTAAATGCAGCATACATAATGTAAGCAGGTTTAGAAATAGAGAATCTCAACTGACTTGTCTATTGTCTACAAACTGAAAATAAACTTGCCCTATAAAAGAGAACATTGGTTTAAAATACTAAATTTATTTCCCTAACATTTGTGTCCACTCGTATAGTAAATTAAAAAGAAGGATTTGAAGAGGACTTTAAGAAAAGAAGTTACTCCACAAAAATGTGTAACTGAAGCACATACCATGATTTGTAATATTTGGTAATCAGGTATAGAATTCAATTATTTCTGTTTTTCACAGTCAAAAACAAGTTAATAAAAATTCCTAATTACCAGTGATTTTTTAAAGCTTGAAATTTTAGAAAAGCCAATGATACAAGGCCATAGTCATGTCTGACTAACAGTAGTGCATTACAGTGGGAATAATTCTAGTGAACTAAATGGGTTCTTGCTTACTGTCAGTTTGTCTTCTCATTCAATTTGTTCCTGCATCAGTAATAGTGGGACTGAGACCTCCACTAACAAAAAAAAACAAACGATGGAGGGCTTTTCAGGGTGCTATTCAAAAGAGAATGCAAGTTCAAGGTGAAGAGGGACACACAGTGGAAAACCAAGAGAGGATCAAGAGTGTAGGCGGCTGGCAGTATCATTACAGAAAAAATCTGCTTTGAGATCTAGCACAGGTTGTGATTAGGTGCATGGCCTGATATCTCGGATAAGGGTGAAGAAACAGATTTCAGACTCATCTTCTTCCTTTGTTTTTGGCAATTGGTAATACTGTAGTGTGCTGAGTCCAGCTGGGATGGAGTTTGTTTTTCTCACAGCAGCCTGTATGGTGCTATGTTTTGGATTTGTGACTAAAAAATACAGATAATGCTCCAGCAATTTAGCCATTGCTGAGCAGTACTAGCACAGTGTCAAGACTTCTTTGTCCCACTCTGCCCCTGCAGCAAGTTGGCTGGGAATGTGCACACACTGTGAGGGAACACAGTCACTACAACTGACCTGAATTGACCGAAGGGATACTCCATAGTGCATAATCTCATGCTTAGCAGTAAAAATGGGATAGAGGAGGGTGGCTGGTGTAGGATGTAGCCATTGCTCACAGACTGGCTGAGCACTGATCTACTTTGGGAAGGCAGTGAATGATTGCTCTTGCATCATTTATTTTACCCTCTTCACTTATTTCTTCATATTGACCCAAAAGATTGCTTGTTTTTGTTTCTTCTGTTTTCTCCCTCATGCCACTTGTTAAGAGGAGTGAACAAGCGGCAGTATGGGATTTAGCTGCTGGCTGTAGTCAACTCACCACAGAGTTTAAAAATAATCTTATCTTCTGCAGAGAGATCTCCTACTTAATTCTGTGACAGTTTTGCATTTGGAAACACATAGGGTGCTAGGCTTGTTACAAGCTCATGCATATATGAGGAGTCATCCTCCATCACAAGAAATCGAAATGTGGAGTCTGATTGTAGCATGCATGTTTTGCATCATCAGTCACAGTGGGTGGGCTTGGGTGTTAGCTGATGCTAACTGACTGATGCAAGCTGAACTGACTTGTCATCCCTTTCCTTGTTGAAGCACTAGCTTTTTATGACATGATGAATCTATTCATTTTCAAAGGAAAGAGCTGTGAAAGAAATAGTGCTGCATTTTCAAAAGCTACTGGCTTTGACGTGTGCACCAGGCAAGCTGAAATCATCATGCTTAAGGGGAATCTGGGGATTGTGCTCACAGCTGACTTACGAGGTTTCCACCATCAGCATTAGGATAAGCTTTGGTCCTGCACTTCTGTTGCTGATCATTCAATATAGATGTAGTACTTAATGTCTCACTTGCAAACCAGTACCAAAGCCATATAGGGGTTAGAAAATTACTCTGTCGTCATGTCTTCAGGCTGACAAGGACAGTGATTCTTAAGTGAATGATGTTGTTAGTAGCCAAAGTGGGGTCACAGCCATATGCTGCTGCTAAGATGTCTTCGGATGCTGTGGATGTTGTGTGAGGGGTAACATAAAAATAAGGGAAGAATGCAGATGTCATGGATAGGGATGGTAGAAGTTAGGCCTGAAAGAAAGACATTAAAACCAATACCTAGACTGTATTTCTTTGGGACTGCTTCTCATCTATTCATGTGTGGAATTCTCATGTGCCTAGTAAGGGAGCACACCACCAATGTTTGTTGCTCATATATAGAAAAGAGAAACACGAAACTACAGAATGCCTTTTTAATGCTCCTTAAACCACATCAACTGGCAACAGAGACACCCATTCCATTTCTGAGTTCAAGAGAAAATGCAGTATAGCACATCAATCAATAAACCCAAATCCACTGTAACGTTCAATAGATGACAAATAACGGTAGCAGTAATCCTTACTCAATAGACTTGTAAAGTGTCATCCATTAGTCTTCATAAAGTACATTGAGTTCCCCAAATTTTAATGCAATACATACTCTGTGTGCAAAACACAGGTTTGAGCCTGGTAGAAAAATGACCAATACACCTGAAGTCCCGCATACATTCAAGTGCTGACCATGAGTTGGTCTGATTCTCATTTAATTTGTATTGGTGTTAATCAAAAATGACTTACATGGAGACATAGAAGTTACAGTGTTGTGATACATGTGAGATTAAATGTGGTATATTTTTTAATGCTTTAAATTTATAATACCTATTTCAAGATGCTATAAATCTATACCTAGTTCTTCTATGGGACATTTACAAATCTAATGTAGACATAGGCCTGATCCTTCAACAGAGTTATACCAACCAGCATAAGCTGAGGATCTGTCATGAAAGGAAATTGGGTACCAAGTATAATGAGATCATTCATTGTGATATGGATAGAGACTGTGATGAGATATCACGACCATATTTCGTTCTGCTGAGAGCAGACTGGATCTATAATAAAATTAATCTAATGGAGTAATTACAATCTGCTTACCTAAACCCTTCTCCCATCCAAGCACTTTCAGCTTGATTAGGAAAAGAAAGAGGAAATCCACCTAAGACTTGTTAGAAACAATTTCAAAATAATTTTAAATTTCTTTAGAAGGAAATATATATATTTTGGCAATTGCTTATTTAGTTGACAGCAATAAGTCCGTGTAAAATTAGCCAAGTGAAACCAGCACTTATTACTTCAAATTGATGTTATTTTCATTATTTCTCTATCCCTCCTCCCTTATCATTTTTTCTTCCTGCATTCTCCTCTGATACCCATCCTTTTTCATGCACAACTTTTTCTCTTGCCCATTTGCTCGCCCTTCACAACATCTGTAGAAACATAAAAAAAAAAAAAATCCTGGGAAGAGCACGAGCAGGTTAGGGATTTTCTGAATAGAATGACTCTGAGCGTGAATCTGTGCTGTTTAGGCCTGCAAAATGTTCTCACTGACTTAGAAAGCAGAAGCATCAGTCTTTGGAAAAGCAGACAGGGCCTCTGTTTCCATAAAACAGTGTATTACTCACTATTCTGTTTTGAAAAGAATTATTTAATGAGCTTTTCCAGCTGGCAAATCTAATGCATTAAAGAAGACAGGAAAGTTAACCTAAAGATTTGACCCCCGAAACATGTGGGTACAGCAGATCATGCTCCCTTATGAAGCTGAGCATCATTTACTGAGGACAAACTAAGCATTTTAATATTGAAAGCTGACTACCAAATACTTGGCAAAATACGCTGGTCTGATTGACTAGCCGTTCCTCTCTAAAACAATTTGTACAGACCTGGGAAATCATTAAGTCTGTTTTCTGCAAGTACAGATAATAAATGTGTTGTAAGAACACCTAGAAATGAATATGTGACAGAAATTTAATGAAAAGACGTCTAAATCTTCATGTTTTGAAATATGAAATAGACACTGGTAATAAATTCTATTTTCTTTCTATCTTTTTCTTCAGATATGAGTTTCAACCTTACACAATTCTTTGTCCCTGTTGCATAATTGAAAAAAAACAAACTATCTGAACTTCTGTACTTAAATGACCTTATAAGTAACTGAACAATGCTATTGTCTGGATCATGCTTCATGCTTGACCTTCACTATGTAAGTGTTGGTGTTCAAAGTAGAAAGCTTTTTCCAGATGAGAGACAAAATAAATTCCACGCAATTTGTTTCCTGTTTCATAAGCCAAAACATTTATATTGTCTTGCTAATCATAAGAAGACAGTGATCCCATGAGCAAATCCCTAAAAGATGTTTGAAAATATGACTATGTTGGTATTTAATGATGTTTTTGAGTAATCTTGCATTAAACACTAGGAAAATGTATTTAATTTTTACCTTCAAAACGCATCAAAACTTTGATCTCTAAGTGAAAAGAAAATGTGTGTATCTACTGGCTTCACATGTTCATCTTTGAATACCATTTTGTTTTCCAATAGAATTAGGAGACAGTTTACATATCACACTAAACATCTAATTACATACTCATATGTATAATAACTAATTATGTCCCCTTTAATTTCCTTTCCTTAGGGCAACTGAGATAATAATAGCAATTTTTTGGTATATTTTTTTTCAAGATTTGTTGAGAGTTGAAATGCCCTTGGGCTACATGAAAATTGGAGAATTACATTAATTTATTTCTGTCAAATTAAGAGCATTTGAAAAGGCCCAAGCATGACATTTGAGATCACCCTCACTGTATATTTATTTTAATAAATGAGGGCTTAGTTTTTCCTTCTTCATGAAATACATTTAAAAAGCTTGTACTAGTGTCATGTATCTCTTCTGATGCTGCTGTGAAAGCTCATGATTCTTGATTGAATTTTAGTTGTAATAGGGACAAGACCTTTTTACTGGTAGGTGAAGACAGGACAGCAATCACATTCAGCTTCTTAATGGAAGGAAACAGTTGGCCCATTGCTGTCTGTTTCCAGAAAAGACAAATTGCTGTTTTGGAAGGATTTTTTGAAGAAAAGCAAGAAGGGAAAATCAGGGGTCTGTGAAAGTGCTTCTCCTGTCTTACTGTGATATGTTGCTTTCTTGTACAAATTCAGTGATTGGCATGTGTAGACATAAAAATTACAAAACTGTTTCTTCCTCTCTGCAGTCTGATTATCTTACTACATGCAAGATGCAACATGAGTCTAAATCAAGCAGGTCTTTCACTAGGGCCTCAATATTGTGTCTGAAAACACACTTCTAGGGTGAAACTCGTTCAAACAGAGCATCTCCTACGTGTTCTTCCTCATGGGAAAACAATGTCCTTTCTGATGTTCTAAGTAAATTTCCATTCCTTAGAAACTGACGAATTGCAACCCAAAATTTTGATGGAGTTTTCCAGATGAAAATGAATACAACAGATTCATTTTGCCCTTAACTTTTGTTTGGTTCCCTGAGCAGCTCTAGCTGGTAGTACCATTGTCTCAGACCTGGGGGGAAAGAGCGCACTTGGGGCAATGTGATCCTGACTGTGTGTGATGTTGCTTCACTGAGGTAACTGTGGTCTGAACTTGTTCTTGCTCTTTTAAGTCACTGGTCTACTAGCTGGGCATAAGGGAAAACAACAACACGCCATTCTGAAAAATGCAAGTCTATGGCTTTCGCCTTTGTGACATCTAGGTTTATAGAGGGAGAAGAATGAGCCATACATGGAAAATAGTTTCTTGTGTTAATAGCTTACTATCTGGGAGCACTGAGGAGTCCTGTTCCACTGGAGCTAATGCTGACATTGAGAAATATGTGCAATATTGTGTAGTCAAGCTCATACTTGTAAGTAAGACTTTTTAAAGTGAAGATCTATTCTGTCTTCTAGGGAAGCAGGTAGCAAAACTTCAAGTGACTTCCATGAGCATAGGCTCATGCCCCATGTGGTTTTTTTTGAGCTCAGTTCAGCGTGTTCAAACACATCTTACACTATTCTAATTGCAGTGTAATTCCTTCCAACCACCAAGTGTTGCATTAATTGCATAGCTCAAATTTACGATATGTTACAAGGCCTTAATTTCGTTTTGGTCTGTGATCACAGAGTGACAAGGGTATTGTTTTGGTGTACCAGTACATCTACCATGAGAGAAATGGCCCTTTGCATTTCTGGCAAAATGGCAATACTTTGTCAGTCCAACTATTTCAAAGAAAAAAGGTAATATGGCAGAAAAGCTGCTGTCATACATTCTTGAGGAAGGAAAATTAATCTTCCTATTCTGATTTGGGAGACCTTGGCTTAACAAACAGCTTGAAATAGCAAAAGTTCATGCACTGATCCTAGCAGATGAAAACAATAAAAATACTGAAAATAAACTGAGCATCCAATCTCTAGAAATACCCTTTTGTATTCAAAGATAAAAGCTTAAGGAACTGGCTAGTTGCCAAACAAAGCCAACAGAACTGCAGCTGAAAATGTATATACTCCTTTCAAGCTCTGTAGTCAGGGTCATACCATTAGTTATAGATGACAGCAGGAGGTTTAAAAACAAATGGTTTCAACCTCACCTTAAGGCTTGAAATGAAGCAAATGTTTTTTCTCAGGAAGCACTACTCTGGCATGTTCTAGAAGGATCAAAACAATGGAAAACTGAAAGCAGGTTGCCTTTCAGGGCAAAGGTGGTTCTCTACATGCAGCAGCAGAAAAAGTCTTCAGGCTTAATGATATCCTATTGGCATCATCATTTCTGTTGTTAGCAGCTCCTTATTTAATGTTAAGCAGGATAGATAGTAGTGCTTCTTTGAAAAATTAAATGCAATGTATATTCTGAACATGTTTCTTCTTTACCTTATTTCCATGTGTAGCTATTTATATTTGAACTACAAATAACAGAATAAAGAAAAAAACCCTGACTTTTTCTTTTCTTTTTTTGTCTTTGTGTGTGTCTGTGTGTGTTATATGCCTTCTTTTTCTAAACCTAGGAGTCTGACTAAACTGCCTAAACAGAGGACATAGTGCCTTTGATCTGAGGTATCTTAATGGGGCTGAATGATACTAATGGAAGTCTTATCTTCAGCTAGGGGAAATTAGCCAAAAAGAGGATGGTAAAACACTATAGAAAGTTCCAGAATTCTTCTCATGATCTACTTCTTCCTGGAAACTTGTTGTTGTTGTTTCTAAGTATCCTTAGACAATCAACAATCATGAGTAAATTGTACTCTCAACTTTGTCACCAGTTATGTTGAGTAAGTGCAGCATCTCTATTCACAGCTGAGAGATGAATTCTCTATGTGGAAACTTGCAGCCCTAGGTGCTAATCAAGAGCTTGCTCAGATGAGTGTGTGCAGCATTAGTAAAAAGGATCTGAAGTTTCCAAGTCGTCAGGGAATTCTTGGTGGCTTTGCATGACTAGTGTTTCTCACTGTGTGAAAGGAAATGCAGGGACTTAACATTTGCTTTCCCCAAAGTACAGAAAAAAGGTTTTTTTCCCTGTTGTTCTGTAAGACATCAACATGAAGACAGGATGTACAGGAGAAATTCCTAATAGTAGGATAGTGGGCTTTCTAGGAATCCAGTGGAAACAATATGATCTGCCTTGTGTGGTAAAAGATATGAAAGTAATTGACATCACAATACTTCTTTTATCTGGGAAACCCTCTTTACCATCTTAAACTGTAGGTGAAGAACTTACTGAAGATATTTTTCTTGAGAAAGAATTGCTTCCATCTGTAGTCTAGGCAAAGGTGGCATGAAGCTGGAGTGTACCTTTGAAAAATTCAGAAGTAGATGGCAGACATTAACCTTGAGTTAATTGAATAATACCATCTTCAAAGAATTACTATTTGTTTTCTACACAACAGTTGTGAGAATAAGGGAAGGAAAGGGTGGAAAAGGTTTGCAAGAAGGGAAATAGAAGCTGTCAAGTCATCCTGAGCACTGTTTTGCTTGCTGGAACCCAGTATGAAGAACATCTTTTTCACCTGCTTTGAAGAAGAGTAGGAAATTTTTGTTATTTTTTTTTTCCTGTGCTCTGAAGATAGTTTTGGCTGTAGAAGAGAATATCAGTCTATAGGAGGAATTGTATGCGGTCTGTGTGCTCTCACGAATCCTAAGCATTGTGGACCTTTAAAGTGAACAGCATATAATTGCGGCACCTGAGACTGCAGGAGTGAACAGTTGGCCTGCTCTTGGCTGAGTATTTGCTGTGTTTGCGGGTACCACAGAAGGGCTTTAGCTGATAGGCAAAAATTACAGTGCTCTTTAATTTCACAAAACATGACTTTATTGTCTTCAAAGTGCAATCAGTACAAACAGTGCCAAAACTGCAAACACCGAGAACATTTAGAACACTGAGAACTGCAAACAATAAGAGTTTAAATTAAAGGATGAGGGAGATTTAACTCAATAGCTTGTAGCCAAGAAATGGTGCAGAGCTACAGTGAACAAACATATTTCTTCCTGGTAAGCCATTTGAAAACCAGCATGGTAAAACACAGTGTTGGCACTGAAGTATGGAGGGTCATAAGTGCAGTCCCATTGGAAAGAATTTTGCCCTAGCCAGGCAATTTTCCCACCATGTATGAGCTGGAGCTGTTGAATCTTGTGTTTGCTGAAGCAAATGTAAAATTTTACTGGAGGAAGAAGGCAAAGAGTGACAAATCCAAGACAGCACCTGCTGTCTATTTTTTTTAGGCTTCATGTGCTGCCAGTTCATTTTCATTTATGTTATTTGTCTTCTCTTTCATTGAAAATCTCTTTCTGTTAATTCTTTAGTAGGATTTTTTTTTACCCCTGAATCCTAGTCATGACTCGCAGAACTCTTCAGAAATTCTATAAATGTTTCCTCTTTTTCTTTTTTCCTTAACTCTCATGTTCCAGGTTTTAGACAAATCCTGACACTGGTGTTCAGAATGGGCTGAACATGGACTGAAGCTGCAGGAGTTCTGATAAAACCAGGCAATAGTTGTCCTCAGGGAGTCCCGATATTTGAGAGTAACCTCTGTGAAAAATAAAGCAAGCTAATGCCTAAGAGCACCCAGCAACATGTGTTGCTAGTCATTAAAATAATCTGGAAGAATGCAGCCACTTTTTTGGGAATCAGAGAGGAGACAGCAGTAGCTCTGTTTGCAGTGCTGGAGTCCTACCAGAGAACTTTTTATGTCTCATTCCCTTCTGTGTCAACTATTCTCAGCCTAGATTTCATGAAGCCAGTAATGCTGCTTCGCAATTACTTTAAGGCAGTGTGCCTCTGTGTGTGTGTATGTACATCTGTATGGGTGTGTGTGTAATGACAATGTTTGTGCCTTGCTAATTGCACTGGCAACAAGTTGCTTAACTTCTACTTTGCATATTCTTGCAATATATTTTTTGGAGAATGTGAAAATCACATTGACATAGGTTTTACAGATAATAAAAGAGATTTATGATAAACATAAACAGATTGGCTAGGATTTTACTGAAATATGTCCTTATGAGATTTTTACTGAAAAGAAAATACTATTCTAAGATCTGTCCTGGTAGCATGTTCATGCTGACTTTTTCAATTAATTCCCTTGGTGAAAAAACCACAGTGTGTGTTTTGTATGTGGTACAGAGTAAGGCATTCTCAGCTCACTAATGTCCTCCTCTGCTAAGAGTTTAGACACTCCTGCGATGTGGAGATGAAAAAACAGATGGCTCCAGGAGGGGAGGGACAGGGAGTTAGAGAAAGAAGGGTAAGGAACTGAATGGCAGGACTGAGAGCTCAGCAAAGTACAACGTGCACATTTTGCAATCGTGCTGAAATACTCCAAATAGACAGCTATGATCATTATGCAAACAATGATTCACTCTTGAAAAAGCAGAGTGAATCTCAGAGGAATCCACATGAAAGAACAGCTATTAGGCTCACACACACAGGAGAAAGAACCCATCTATATCTCCTCCTGTAGCAAATGCAGTGAAGTCTGAACTGTTGAACAAATAAAGTCTTAGAGCAGATTACCACAAGGGACAATGAATATGCTGAAAACAACCTAGGGAAATGTCTTAATGAACCAGCAAAGCATGTGGAAGAATGAGGAAAATAAGATGAAACCAAAGAATCTAAGTGGGAGCTAACAGGGACTGTGCCTGTACTGAGGGACCTGCAAACGAGTCCCAGCTCTGAGGTCGCTTTGGCGGCACCCCATATTCCTGCCAGGGTAAGATTTGAGCACATGTCAGACCCCTCCAGCACTCTGGCTTCCATCTGAGGGAAGCCCTGGCATGCAGGCAGCAAAGGATACACAAAGCACAATTAGAAGGCAAAGGAGAACTGAGGTGTTGGGCCCACCTGCTGTGCAGCCTCAGTCCAATTCATTGGCACTTGAGATAAATGCTGCTACCTTTCTGAAAATGGATTTACTTTATGAAAGCCTCAATCTCCCTGTCAGCTGAAGTTGTTAACAGAGTTATTAATAACAAGTTATCAGTACTGGAGTGATCAACTGCTGGCTGGATTAATTGCAACATTTTCATTGTATACTAATTACATTTATTACAGATATGTGATTTTTATGTACTGACTAGGCTTCTAAGTTTAACCCATTGGCAATATTCTTGACAAGATGAAGTAAAAATAAACACCTTATAGTTTTGAGATAATCCTGAAATTATGCCTATCCGAAGTAATATACTTAAAAAATGGCTAAAACTATGTCAACATAGAACACAGAAGTATGTAAGTTTATTGAATGGTATCAGGTGTTCTAACATATCTTGCATTCACTCCTATCAATTTTTGGCTGCAAACATTTTCTTTGCTTTCTGAAGATTTCGATATAATTGTGCAAAATTGGTGCGTGAAGAAATATTTGGTCTGATTCTTCATTACGTTGTAATCTTATATAGATGCAGGATGGTACTTATCAAATTACCAGCATGGTACTGGATTGTACCAGTACTTGGTACTGGATGGTACCAATGACATATTCCTATTCTAAGTAGTATTTCATTTAGCAAGCACAAGTAGAGTACATGTGAGCCCTGTAAAAGGAAAAGCATCCAACTTCCTTCCTGATTCCAGCTGGAACTGTACCATTACACCAGATCTGTGAAAAATTAGACTGCCAGCCTTTAAATATGTGATTTAAGAATAATGAATGCATACTTCAGTAAAGTTACCTGATACAGAGGCGTGGTTCTCTCTGCTGGTAAAAACAAATAGTACATTAAGTTTCTGTTCTATATATTGCAATAATAGAATTCCTATAGACATGCCTATTATTTTAAGTTCTGATTTTAAATACAGAATTGAGAGTCAGTGAAAACTGTAGATTTCTGTAGACAGATCTTTTGTGTTGCAGTGATATTTTTACAGCAAAAAAGAACACCATGAAGCGAAATCCACTGCAGTCACTGGCAACTAAGATTAACAGCTCAGGTGTCAATTGCACTGCCGACACATTTTCACTTGGAGCTTGGCTGAATGCCCCAGCTCATTTCATAAAACCCTCTTGAACAGTAACATTCAGATTGTAACAGCTTTTACCTTCCATCCATCTGGCTGAGATGATGAATAAGCAAACAGGAAGGTAAAGGCCTCCAGAATTTAAAACCCACTTTTGATCCTCTAGGCTGTTTGTCTCACTAAGGGCATCTTGCTGTGTGAGTGAGGACATACTCATAGGCACAGCCCCCTCAAAGAGATGCATTCTCTCACATGATCATCCAGCTGTTGCATGTCTGTTGAAAGTGAACCTGTTTCAAGACACACCAGATGGAAATAATGCTGGAGAACGCTAAAAAGGAGCCATGCATTGAATAAAACAGGGAAATGCTTCCATGGGCGCATTCTAGGCAGCTCTATGTGAATATCATGCAGCTGTGCAAGTGGCTGGCAGATTAAGAAACTGGGGGTTGAAACTCATGAGAAAAAAATAAATCCTCAGGCTGAGGCACAGCACACTGTATTTGGCAAATCTTAAATACTTGTAGTTTAGTCATTCAGCTTCTTTCTCCCACCTCCTCCCTGTGAATATTCATGTGTAGTCTTAGTCTTGCTTACTGCCTTTTCACGTTCTTCGTGGTGGGTGCTGTGACTCACGTTGCCTGCCTCAGACTCCTTTCTCCTTGTTCCCCCACAGCTCCTCACATAACCTCCCACGTGCCAAACACACCTCCCTCCATTCATTTCCTATAGATTTCTGTGAGGAGTTGCTAGGTTTTTTCTTTCGCAGAAGATGCAACACCCCACAAAACCGTCAAAACTTACTGTCCTCATTCCCTGCTGAGCCATCTGGAACGGGCAGCTCCTCCCCTACTTACCTTAGTCATCCTTTGCTATGACACAGCCGTCTCTGACCTGACTTCATTCTCCGTCACAACACCTACGACACCTACATACAGAAGCTGACGCAGCTCTCCTGACTCTCCTTCCTGTGACGCAATCTGGTGCTTCATCCCTTCTGAGTTAATTTTATCATTCAGTGATCCTGGTGCTGCTTAGCGGGAGAAGAATTATAGAACCACAGAATGGTTTGGATTGAAAGGGAACTTAAAGAACAACTAGTTCCAACCTCACTGTCACAGGCAGGGACACCTTTTACTAGACCAGGTTGCTCAAAGGCCCATCCAGTTGGGCCTTGAACACTGCCAGGGATGGGGCAGCCACAGCTTCTCTGGGCAACCTGTGCCGGACTCTCACCATCCCTACAGTGAAGAATTTCAATAAAGGCCTCTTTCTCAAGCAGGGCTTTTACTCCTTGTTCAATCTCCATATTTATGGAGGGTTTGCTATCGGCTGGGCTGCGATATATGCTCAGAGTGATGCTGAGCTCCTGACTGTGAGCAGAATTCTGAAGTGGTGTTGGAGCATCTGCTACCAGATCCTTTTCAGACAGCATCAGCATGTGCCAGTAGCAGTCAGGTCACTGAGCAGAGGATTATAAAATGGCCCTAAACTTGTGATCTGTGCTGAAGTTTAGTACAGGAGAGCATAGGTTAAAAAAACCCCCACAAAAACCCCTACCTTAAGAAGGAATGTGGTTATAAAAACATTCATTCAGTCAGTGCAGTTTTGTGAGTGCTTTCTAGAATATATAGCAGGCTGAGCTCAAAGCTCTGTGAATCAAAAGTGACTTGCTGAAGAAAACTGAGCTATTTCAATGTCACTGAGGTCAGAAATAGCCACTGGTCAATGCCTTGAAGAGAACTGGTCCAAGCTCAAACAGAAAGAGACAAGCAGTTCAAAGATGAGACTGGGAGAAAGCAATGAAAAGATGATTCAACGGATTTAGCACAGATCATCATGGCTATTGCATCTTTGAAATTTTTTTTTAAAATAGGTTGATTTTTTTGCTGCACTGATTTCAAGAGCTTCAGATACCTTTAATTTAGTTAATAGCTTGCGCATGAAACAGTTTCAATAGCTTAGCACTGGAATGGTCCTCATGTATGTCAAATGTTTCCTTTACATTTATCACACTAGGTGATTTTTTTTTTAATTATTTTATAAATTATTTTTTTGTTCAGAAATATTAACTGAAAACAGCCACATTTCTGTGAGGTCAAGATTATTACACCTGTACAAAAGAAACCACTGGGTTAAATGGTGAATTTGGTTTTTATGCTATACTTACCTGTGTATGTAACTATTTGTATCTATACTGTGAGTCAATGCACGAGCATTTTGGAAAGAGTAATGACATTAATATTTTTTTTTAAGCATGACTTCTTGAAGCTATTTTATTCTGTTTAATTCCAAGCTCTATTGTACAATGCTTCTTCCTGGGAATGGGCTACTAAAAGCATACATATTCCATAACTCCTACACTTCATACTATAAAAAGCTATAGAACAGCATCCATGTGATGCTATCCATAGGGATACTACAAGTGATTGCTGAAATATTATATCCTATTTTTATTTGGAAATCTCTAGTAGGAAAGATCAGTACATTTTATTTTCTATACTTTGGTGCCACTTTAGTTGACCTTGTACTAACAAAAAATGCACCTCTTGTCCATGAGAAAGAAAACAGAAAAAGTAGGTTGCATAATAAGGACAAAACTCTTCTGATTAAATCAGTAGGCTTTCATAGCCTGTCTCTTCTGAGGCAGGTGCCTCTTTCTGTTGCATGATGAGAGAGCTGTGCTCTGAATCAGAGGTTTCTGCTAGATACCTATGGTTAGCCACAGAGGTTTGGTCATCCCAGAGTAGAAATAAAAAGGAAAAAACAAAGGCGCTTTGAGCAGGTAACTGCTTAAAGTGAATACACTAAAGAAGTTAAAAACCATGTTAATTTGAAAAGACATGGAAAATACATAAACCCTTTAGCTGTCAGGACAGCCAGTGACAGAGTTTAGAATCAGATAAAGTAGGAATCGCAAAAAAATTATCACATGAACAAGATATAAATTACTGAAACATGCTAATTGCTGCAGAAATGTTTACAAAGCTGCTAACTTCAGTAAGAGTTGCAAAAGGAGCTATTCCAGTCCGAGTCTATTTACAGTCAAAACCAATTCCTTATCTATGAATTCCCATAAAAGGTTGGCTATCTTCCATTTTTCAGGTAGATTTGTGTTTTATTACAGCTCTGTGTCAAAGTCTACAAATACCAAATCAGCTTATATATATGTTCTGAAGTAGTGTTATTTTTTTTTTTTTCTGTTCAACAACTTCATTTTAAACACTCAGTGAAATATTTATATGTGAAAAAGAAAAGTTTAAGGAGTGCCTCTCCCAAGGATTGTATAAACCCACTCAAGTAAAAATATTCTTGTATGATCACATTATGAGGTTTTTCTTTATGAACTGACACAGTGAAGCGTGCATACGATGGCTGTTTAAGCTGTTTGCTAAGTTCACCCATGTTCATCTCTTTAAGGGTGATTGTTGCTAATGGCTTGCCAGTAAGCTATTATATGCATAGATCTGAATGCCATTTATGGGAAGATGAACAACATAAAGTATGAATTGGGTTTTTACACAGAAAATATTTAGTTTATTCCTATTCAAATGTAACCATTCCCCAGAACAAAAATCACCTATTTAGCTCCTGCTACTACCATCCTACAGACTCAGTTAATGCAATCAGGAGTGTAAAGAAGATCTGTACCAATTAGCTTGTGCTTAAAAAAAAAAATATACACTCCAATTTGTCACACAAACAGATGTATCAAGGGTCCAAAAAGGTTCTTACAAAGTCAACAGCTTTTCAGGATAGAAAAAGAATTTTAGGGAAAAATCCAATAAATGTTGAAAGACCTTAAAATTTTGTCATAAAAGAAGTGTTATCTAAGGCCCTTGAGAACATTTCAGGGGGAATCTGTGGGCAGCTGACAGCTAAGGGCTGCCTATGCTTAGAAAGCTCTGTAATCACCTCCCAGTTGGGCAGAAAGGAGTTTCAAATCTTTCCTCTCCAATGCTCTCTACCTGTGTACCAAAGATCAGAGTAGACATGCATAGAATTTCTTTCAAAACTCAACCTCTCTCCTCTCCTCTCCTCTCCTCTCCTCTCCTCTCCTCTCCTCTCCTCTCCTCTCCTCTCCTCTCCT
>JAOEHY010020115.1:0-10351 GCA_025447955.1 Psilopsiagon aurifrons
GGATGGGGCAGCCACAGCTTCTCTGGACACCCTGTGCCAGCGCCTCAGCACCCTCACAGGGAAGAGCTTCTGCCTAATACCTACTGCCGTTTGGAGCCTCAGATGCTTCTTGCCGTCACTTTGTTTCTCAGATGCAGTGATACCTCATGCAGCAGTCTCTATGGCCAGCAAGGCTCCCATTGGACTTGGGAGCTGCAGAGCTCATGGTACAACTTCTGCCTTGTGTTGTGAGACACAGGGTCAGAACCAAGTGCGATTGAGGGAAGCTACACCCAGTGGGACTGCTGGGATTGGAGTGAGGGCTTTGTGAGTTTGGGATTCAGAGGAAGGGAGGTTTTGCTCATCAGCATAACCTCCTCAAAGCAGTTTGGTTTTCTTCCTGAGAATCAAACCCCAAGGCATGCAAAATCTCTCCAAATCCCCTGAAGTGATTGGAGATGAGGACAGGCAGGTATTTACAGGGATGTTTGGTCAAGAAGGGCTGTGTTCTATTTGTCCTGCCCTTGCCCGTTGCCACTACCCATGCTTGTACATCAAACTCTATTTTCACCATCTGCAGAGATCAGTTAAATTTAAGTGCTTTCTTACCTGCTTCTCCCCCAGGCCACAATTAATTGAGGCCAGGAGGTCAGGCAGGAGTGCTTGGGCAATATTTACAAGAAGAAGGGGATGTTAATGGGTCACTGGGGCCAGACAGGGATGAGGATGGGGATGATGAGCAGTGGGGAGGTAGTGAATATCCTGCAGGCCTCAGGGGTGATTAAAATCTCAACTCTGCATCCAAATGAATTAAAACTGGCCTCCGCCCTATTAAATTCCTGGTGCTGGGGCTGCTGTTTCAGTGGGACCTTCTGGGGTGGGAGAACAGCAGTGTATTGGGATGGGGGAGTATACCTTTGGGTTATCTGTAAGGCTGGGTGATGGAGAACTGTTATGAAAATGATGTTTTCCTTCATCAGAGCTCAGCCCAGCAGATCTGTTAGGCTGGGGCTAGTTATTTCAGTTGTCAGTTACAGGAGAGGTGGTAGATGCCCCATCCCTGGCAGTGTTCAAGGCCAGGCTGGACACAGAGGCTTGGAGCAACCTGCTTTAGTGAAAGGTGTCCCTGATCACTCGAGGGGGTTGGAACTGGATGAGCTTTAAGGTCCCTTCCAACCCAAACCATTCTGTGATGCTATTTAGCATTTCCTCAGTGCATCCTTCATGAACAGGGTGTGCTCAGTCATTGTCTCAAGATGCTAATAATCTCAGCCACAGAGTCTGACTGGGATATGTGGCACAAGAAAGGGTGCACAAGTATGACAGACCATTTCCCAGCCTTTCCACCACCTTTTCCTTAAATCTAGATATCCAGGTGGCAAAACCCTGGCCCCAATTTAGCACCACAACAGACAACATGGTAATTTCCCATAGAAAGGGGATTTGCAGCACTGCAAGGGGATTTTCTTGCCCGACCTTAGCAATACCATAGCATCCAGGGACATTTTAGTCCTGTGCTTGGGTTTTATGATCCCTATTACTCTCTTCTCTTTTAATTTTTATTGCTTCAATTCAGTTTCTGACAAGTGCTGGGAGCTCTTTGGTGGGCAGAGGCAGCTCTGCCAGCTCTGTCACCTTGTGCCTTGACCTACATTCAAGTGATGAGCAGAGAGGAGCTGGATGCAGGCTGACCAGTCCTTCAGCATGGTGACAGCCCTGCCTGCGTCAGCCTTGGTGCAGGCAGCCTTTGCCTTTGCCCATTGCTGTGAGCTGAGAAGCTGGTCTTGCTGGTCTCCCATCCAATGGAGCAGCACCAAGAGCAGCTACATTTGGCTTGGTGACCTCCTGAGCAACCTCTAACACTTGAGCTTCGGCAAGGAGTCACCCTGAAATGTGTACAGCAGCAGAGCCGGGAAGAAGAACTCAATCTGGGTCTTCTCTTGGGATGAGGTTACACCAAACTGGTGTCCGTTTGGCTTATGGTGCTGTTGGGTCCCAGCCCTCTGCTGCTCTCTCCTGGTCTTCAAGGAGAGCTTGGCAGGATGTGACCTTTTCCTCCTCAGGACATCCCATGCAGGGGGTCTTTGGTCCATGCTTGGTTTCCTAGGACATCACTGAGCCAGGTAAGCAGGCATGGTCTGTTGCTGGCTGGCCCTGGTTTATTCCTCACAGAAGATCAGCTGCTGCTTGCTTCTTCTCTGTGTGTGTCGCCTTTGCTGTAGTCTTGTTTCTGGTTTGCTACCCATTGCAGACAGAAATAAAATCTCCTCTACTGTCACCCTGATCTATAAAGGTAGCAAAACGTGTGAAACCATGAGGTTCTACTGGGAAACTTTAACATCTCGAAGCACAGGGGGTCACAAACACTCTCCTGAGCTGGGGCCCTAAAGCCCAGCCCCCACAGGTCTGCAGTGGCTCTACTCTCAGAATAGCTCTGGATAATATGTGCTGTCAGGGGAAGCAAAGGGAGCGATGTATTTAGCTTGACTGGGAAGCTGGCACTTCCCAAGCTGTGTGGTCATGGGGTGATTTCTGTTAAAGAGACAGTTGGGCTGCACTGGTTGGCACATTGTTGGGAAAGGACATCTGCTCTGGGAGTCCTCTGAGGCTCACTCCACGCCAGTTGATAACCCATGTCACTTAGGAGAGGGTTTGCTCCTTGTTGCTCTGCATTTCTGCGTGGGACAGATCCAAACCCCGCTGTCTTCAGAAGAGCTTTTCCTCTGCTTCAGCTGCCTCCATCCTCCCAGAAAGAGGATGTGACACAACCCCCGTGTAACGGTTTATTCCTGGCGACAAGTGCACCTTCCCTGGTGACCTTTCACACTGCCAAATGGAGGGAATGGGATGCTGGTCCCCTCCCAGGCATCCCAAGAGCAGGGCTGTCAGAGCTGGGAGCTTGCATGCCATTAAGAGAAATCCTCCTTGCAGTACCCAAGGGACCTGAGTGCTGGTTCAAAAGGTTACGAAGCACTGTCAGCTCCTGTTTGAGGCTGCTGCGCTGAAGGGAGATCTTGCCAAGAGGGTCATAGGCTGAAGCAGGCGGATTTTGAGGCGACTGTGGTTTGAAATGATCTTTCAGGTTTGTCAGCCCTGTCAGAATTGAACTCACGTGAAGGCAGCAGGAGTCCAGGGTGCATTGGGTTGGGCAACCAGCCAGCCAAGGACGGGTGTCCCTGCATGGGACACTGCTGGGCCCTGAGCTTTCTCCAGCCAAGCAGTGCTCCACTATCTGCAGCAATGGAGAAAGTGTGGGTGGCCATAGGAAAGGAAGGAACAAGGACATTAGCATCAGCACTGAGTTTGCCACCGTATGTGCTTACCTCCTTCTGATGGCAGCATAGCAGCAAGGATCCATGCATCCATCCGTGCATCCATCCACTCAGTGTCCAGAATATGGGTATGCTTCCCTATGCATATGGGTCCATTCCTTTCCTCTTTTCTCAATAGATCTGATGTTTGCTCATGTCAACGGTAGGGCCCTCAGTGATTTGTGTGGTGCAGGGCGTGCTTTATGGAATCATTGAACCACAGAATCTCAGCTTGGAAATGACCTCAAAGATGATCTGGTCCATCCATTCTGGGCAAAGCATGACCTAGATGAGATGTTCCAGCACCCTGTCCAGCTATGCTTGTCTTCTATCGGCATTCTATTTTAAATGTAAGAAGCTCATGAACACTCTTGTTCCAGGTTTCTTTATCCAGACCTCCGTAAAGAAAATTAGAATATCAAAAGCAGGATAGCATGGTAAAAAAAAAAAAAACCAAAAAACAAACAAAACCCCAAAAGAACCCAAATGAGGAGTGCTTCTGGAAACATGTCCCCACCAACCAAAAGCTCAGTTTATTCTGGTGGAGCAGAGAGAATCCAACAACCTCCCTTTTGTTTTGCAATTCACAGATATTGTTACATTCACGCCTATAATCTTTTACTGAAAATTCAGCGTCATCGCTTTTGCCGTTTTAACTGATAGATTTAAAATGGATCCATCCTTTCTGGTTCTGTGAGAACTGATTACTGCAGAACAGGTAGCATCAGTGGGTTGGGAACTGCAGCCTGCATTTCATCACATACCAGAAGTCCCATCCGTCAGTGGGACCTGAATAGTTCTTCTCTCCTAACAAAATTATTTATTTTGACCTGTCATTAAGGATATTTATGCAGCAGGGTGAAAGGTGGGAATGATCTATGCTTTGTGAGCTTTACAAGCCGATTTTGTATTTGTCTCGGTGGTAGAGGAGTGGTAAAGAGCTCTGTGCTCACTCCTGTTACGATAAGTGAGTTTTGGAAGAGGCTTTCTCTATGATAGTCCATCTAAAAGTGTGGGGAAATGCCGTACTAAAGGCTGTTAAAACACAATTGCTCGCTGATTTACACAGTCAAGGAGTGCCTCTTTAGTAGGAGATGTATGGCGAATAAAAGCAGTTCAAGTGGTGCTTTTAATAAATAGATAATGGAATGGCATTTTATCTTCTGCTTTAATCCGCTATGTTAGCGTAAGGTAGATTATCCCTCTGATAGATTTTCAGATAGCAGAAACTGAAAGTCAAACCACTTTATTTGTATCTCTCTGAAGCTAACTCACACAATGGTGAAAGGCACTGGGTTCACAGCGCTGGAGAACTGGGATACTTTCTGCTCTTGAGCAGTGATGGATGGGTTTAGTTGGGTCTCACTGGGCTGGTGTGCAGGGCACTGATCATAGACTCATAGAATAGCTCGAGTTGGAAGGGGCCCGTGAGGATCATTGAGTCCTTCTCTTCACAGGACTGCCTAAACCTAAACCGTGTGACTATGAGCAGCAACTGGCAGGGTTAATCTGATGTAGCTTCGCTTCATGATGTTTTGGCTTTGGCCACAGGGCTCTCATCTTGCTGGATGGCATTGTTGACACTTCACATCTCCAGCAACATGTAGGGCCCCCTCCAGCCCCAGCTCCCATGGGCTTGGGTGGGAAGGGTGTGGAGCTGCAGGGAAGGAGGTGGTTCTGTGGGAAGCAACTCTCCAAGCCCTTGGATTTCCCTGGAGGCTCCAGGTCACTGGGGCTGTGCCTTGGAGATCAACAGGCAGTTGGCCACTGGGTTAGGAAAGAAACAGGACACTTTGAGAGGCAGGAAAGAGGTCATTTATCCTGTCACTGCTTATCCTTGCTAATTCATTGTTTCCGTTGAAAACCCAGCACTTAGCTGCTTCATGAATGAGCCTAGTGTTTGCACCTCCAAAAACAACTTGGTCCAGTGAAAAATAAGAGCTGCCTTTACCTCCAGTCTGCCCTGCTGTGCTTTTTCTCCCCCCTCGTTTTCTTCCACAAGCAGCTATCCTGCTTGGGTGACAGTATCAGTTGTCCCCATGAAGTGGGGCTGCAATCCCAGACCAGTTTGTGTTGGAAGGGGGCATAAAGCTCATCCAGTTCCAACCCCCTGTCACGGGCAAGGACACCTTTCCCTGGAGCAGGTTGCTCCAAGCCCCTGCATCCAACCTGGCCTCGAACACTGCAGGGATGGGGCAGACACAGCTTCTCTGGGCACCCTGTGCCAGCGCCTCAGCACCCTCATTGTAAAGGATTTCATCTCAAGGGATGCTCCATGAGGACAGAGGACCCCTCCATGGGTCAGGTTTGCTGGGCTGGGACCACAGAGGCTCTCACAAGCCAAAGGGGATGGGGAAGCTTCAATGGGAGGTTTGGAAAGGGGGAAATGACTCAGTTGCATGGTCGGAGGGGTGTCAAGGAGGAAGGGCGATCTAGATAGACCTGTGAGCCTTTGGCTATGATGCAGTGGGGCTGGAGGTGACCTGGCTGCTGTGATGGGACCAAGAGGTTGTCCAGCTGTGGCAGCTGTGGTGAGCAAACCCTCTTCCAGCAATGACCTGGGTCTGAAGGGGCAGATGGATTGGAGGAGCAGTCTCTGCTGCATGGTAGCTGGTCTTCTAATGCATTTTAGCAGCTGGGATTGAGGAGAGCTGGCACCACATCAACAGTGAGCTCTTCTGGGACCATCTGTGAGCGAAGGGCAATGAGAACAATTACCAGCCAGAGGAAAAAATCACTGAGAGAGGCTGGAAAAAGCTGGGGGGAGGCATATAGCCAAGCAGAGGCAGAGAAAAGGGAATCTCTGAGCTAATGAGCAGCCAGAAAAAGTATGTTGGATGTTTCTGATTTTGCTGTCTCATAACACAAAGTCTGTTTAAGGAAGCAGCCATGCCCATGAGAAAATGCTCTCACATTGGGTTGGGTCAGCGGAACTCACCTCCAAATCCAGGAACCTAACACTCAAATAAGGCTTGGATGTTGTTTGCAAATGGCAAAGAAAACAAGCTATAAATTATCAGGAAGAGGGATTAGACCTCCTTATTCAGGGTTTAAAACAACTTTGAGCTGGTTGGGGTTGAGGGAGCACTTTGTTGGCGGCAAGCTGGGGTTTGATGCGTCAGTCTGTTGGTGTTGGGCTGTTCAGGGCAATCGGTGGACCATGGATTTGACCTAAAGCTGTAATGCCAGGTTTCTTGGCCTCTTCAGATCATTACTGGCTTTGACCACAAAGCTTTGCTCCTGGGAATACTGCCAGCAGGCAGAGCTGCTTTGAAGCTCTAGCCAGGGTAGGGAAGAAACCAAGAAGAGAGTAGGTGTTTCCTAAGGGAAATCTGGCTGGTCCATTTGGTGCTCCAAAAAAGGCTGGTGAGATGGCACAGCACTGAGGAAGGCTGTAAAAGAGGGAAGTGGAATAATCAAAGTAGAAGGTGATTAAAACCCGAAATGGCAGCAAGGATGATCTCAAGGGAAGGAGAAAGTCTGGCAGGGCTCCATAGGGGAGGGGTAGCAAAGGGAGGCTGGAAATTAAAACAGCAATAATGAAGGTCAAGCGTATCTCCAAGGCTTTGGGAACTAGGAGTAATGCTAACTCTGAGCTGCAGCAGCTGCTACTCCAGGGAAGGAGGGTGGGAGGGAAACATTGATTTGTTAAATGGGTAGAAAGAAAATAGGTGCATAAACCTGTGACATTTGTTTCCCCGGTCTGAAGGCGAGAGCTGCGGTTGAGCATGGTTAGGCTGATGTTAATAAGGTTTGCTGAGGTTTCACAGGGTTTTAAGCCAGCCTTCCTTTTGGGTAGTCCTGCTTATGAACTATACTTCTCTGTATGTCCCAGTGAAATCAAAGGTGGACTGGAGGTGTCGCTTTTCTGACCTCTCATGTAGTTGTTTGGTGCCTCCAAACAACTGGGGAGGGAGAAGGTATCTGAAAGGGATATAAAAAGGAAGGGATCTGAAAAAGATGAACTGATTGGGTCATCTTATCCCATATGTTTCCAGTTTGTCAATGCCACCCCAACCCTCACCTGGTTTGGGCTGCAGGACCCCCAGAGCCTGCTGTGCTCTCAGGGATCTTCCTCAGTGCCTCCTTTCCTCAGAGGTCAGGAGTTCTCATCTCTCCCCTTACATTCCACCCAGCTGCAGAAAAACGTTAGGCTAATGAGGGGGAATGGGTGTGTGGGGCTCCCTTACATCCCTCCTTAAATCCTCCCAACCATTTCAGCCATTGCTTCTCAGCCCATGAGAAGGAACAATGCCTGCTCCAGCACTTGGAGTGCAGGGGGACCACAGTGATGTGTGAGGCCGTCCATCCGGCCCCCACGCTTGTCACCACCATGAGCATAAGCATGTGCAGGCAGGGGAAGATGCTGCCACAGTCTTTGGTTCCCACTCTTATGCTGAGCTTCCTAGGGTGTTTTCACTGTGCCCCCAAACTTTCTAGCTTGAGCAGCCTTCAGGAAGACGTTGTGTAGGTGTAATTTGGTGATTCAATGTGTTGGATTTTGTGGCCCAGGTCCACACGTTTGCTGTGGGATCAGAGCCGCACTGCCCTTCTCTTGGACCCACCACACCCAGGACCACCGCTTTAGCCTGGAGTAGCCGATATTTGGGTGCTGGGTCTAGCTCCCAGCCAATGTGTCCGAGCCACCCCACCACCAGCACAGCAAGCATGACCCATGTGGAGAAATCTTTATCCTGCCAGAGGGGAGACTGAGATGAGCTCTTAGACAGCAATTCTTCCCTGTGAGGATGCTGAGGCACTGGCACAGGGTACCCATATTCTAAGATGCTCACCCCAAAGCCACAGAGGGGATGGTGGTGGCTGAGGTGCATGGGCACCTAACCCTAACCCTGTGCCCCACAGTGAAAGCATGCTCACAAGCACCATGAGACTTTGTGGTGGCTGCTGAACAGATTATCCCTCCAAGGCTGAATTCCACAGGGAGCTCTTTTGTGACCAAACAGGCTCTTTGCAGCACTGGGACACCAGCAGACAGCGACTCAGAGCCCAAACACCAGTGCTGAGCCGTAAGAAATGAACACAGAGGGGATTAATTGTAAGAAGTAATGCCTTTAACTCAAGTCCTTGGTTTTTCACTTATCTCCACATTTTCTCAGAGGTGGACCTCCCTTATTTTTAAACTCCAGGCAGTGATTACTGAATACTTTGGTTTGCTTTGGAAGAGACTTTGTGTGCATTTGGAGATCATTTGAATTGATGCGTTTCAAGAAATGTCAACAAAACCACCAATCTATACTGATGGTGGAGCCTTCTTCAAGGAAGCTGTGGCGCTCTCGCAGGGCTGCCCCAATGAAAGGTAAAAATTTGGCGGTGTTCACCTAAAAAAAGACAATCTGGGGTGTCATCTGTAAATGCTACTGTGAATATGCAGTGGGTACCAGCCACAGTCCTGAATTCATCAGAAAGGATGTACCAAAACCAGCAGCACCAAATCTCTGTGGCTTCCCTCAACCACTTTGTGCCCATGCCCCTCTGCTGAAGAGGGGGCGGAACCACCATGGCATCATTCCCAAATGTGCCTTTAAATACCCATGCTTTGCACAGAGCCCTCAGTGGATGTGAGCCCCCCCACGGAACATCCCATGCTGCCTGCTCCCACCTTCTCTTCCTCCCTAGTCCCACATCCGGGAGCAGCCAGAGTGAGCAGTGTGCCACAACCACAAGCACTCCATCCCTCCAGGAAAGACTTTACCTCTGCTCCCCACTTCCTCCTCGCCTCCACCCCAGCTCCCCGCTCGGACAATGTGTTTTCCCTCTGCTGTAATTAATGCTTGACAAGGCAGAACCCTCCAGTCCCCCCTGCTCCAGCTGAGCCTGAGATGGCGCAGCCAGAGCAAATTATATGGGGAGGGGAGGGAGAGAGAGAAAATTAAATAACCACAGGAGACAAAGGCTTCTTGTCTTAAAACCCTTACTCAGCTGGCGCATTGGCAGGTTGGCACCATGATCAGGTGTTGCTGCATAAGCAAGGGCTGCGTCACTGTTGGTCTGGGTACCCTGCTGCAGCATCCTCCCAAAGGCAGCCACAGGGACTCCGACTGCTCTCCCAGGTGCCCACTTTATTTCTCATTTAGGGGGATGTGTAAGACCTGGCCGCTGCTGTGGAATCAGAGCAGTCATGCAATGGGGACAGGATTTGGATCCATGGTTCTGACACACTACTGCTACATCCCAAATCCCAGCAGGCAGAGAGGGCCCATGTTCCCCAAAGTGCTGCCAAAAGATATGGCTCCGATTGTTTCACTGGGACTTGATTTTTTTCAGTAGGTTGGAATTGTAAATGCTTATTCCCTCCCCTCTTTCCTACTGAAAAAAAACAGGGGGAGGAAGAAGTAGGATGGACTCATTTATCATGTGCAGCCAAACCCCAGGCTGGACTCACTGAAATGAAAATGAGTCGGTGACACTTCACATAATGGCATTCCAGTTTGTTCTCCTAAATAATTTGTGGTTTAATAAGTCCTTTTAGCTCCAACACTAGTTTGTAGCCCCCACGCTTTTTCAAGTCCCTCTGTGCTTTAATTTGATTTTAAATAATTCCCAATGTCATATTTTTATTAACAAAAAGAAGAAGAGGCTCGCTTCTCTCCTGGCTCAGACAAGAGCAGGTAATGAATCTCTGTGCACTGCAGACTGCTCTTACCTCCATGGCCTTGCTCTTCCCAAACCTACTTATTTAAAAACTCCCCTATCATGGGATAACAGGAACAGAGAAAGCCAGCAGAAAAACAAAAAGGCAATCAGGAGCTTTACAATAGCAGGGGCGCACCGTGATTTCCACCTGATCTTCTGCTGGGACAGGTCTTGAGGTCAAGATACTGTAAATGAAAAGAAGCTGCTTTGGGGAGTATAATCATGAGGGATGCACTCTACATCATAGAATCACAGAGTGGTTTGGGTTCGAAGGGACCTCATCCAGGTCCAACCCCTGCCGCAGGCAGGGACACCATCTATAGAGTAGGGTACTCCAAGCCCCTGTGTCCAACCTGGCCTTGAGCACTGCCAGGGATGGGGCAGCCACAGCTTCTCTGGGCACCCTG
>JAOEHY010020116.1:0-39188 GCA_025447955.1 Psilopsiagon aurifrons
CCCCGCTCCGCGCCCGGGACACCCCCCGCCGGGCGGGGCCCGCTGGGGGGTGTAGCTCTGCCCCCCCCCGGAACGGCCACGGCGCTCAGTCCCAACGCCCCATGGGAGTTGTAGTCCATGCCGCCCCGCCCCTGCGCCGCGGTGCCTGCTGGGAGTTGTAGGCTCCCGCCGCCTCCCGATCCGTCGCTCTCTTCTCCCGGCGCGCAGTGCTCACTGCCGGTGCCTGTTGCCCCGCCGAGACTGGCAGCCCGGCCCCGCGCCTTGCACAGACCTCGTCTGGCGTGAGGGGCACCGCTGATTCATGCTGAAACAACTGCACACCTGCAAGACACGGGTGCTTGGGGATCTGGAGTCATGGTCCCAACGTCCCGTACCTGCTGAGATAACCGGGGCTTTTTACAGCGACACAAACAACCCCACTGGCACAGCGTGCTCGGACAAGTTGTGGCTGCCCCATCCCTGGCAGTGTTCAAGGCCAGGCTGAATGGGGCCTTCAGCAATCTGGACCAGTGGAAGGTGTCCTGTGGCAGGGAAGTTGGAAATCTTTAAGGTCCCTTCCAACCTGAACCATTCTGTGGTTCTCTAATTCTATCAATGTCAATTATTTATGCAGCCATAAGGCTCATATTTATTTCTTTTCCTGTTTTTTTTTTTTTTTTCCCTTGATTGCTTGTAAAAATGGTAACACAATATCCTGGCTGAATGACTTGGGAAAACACCAAGTAAGGGAACGAAAATACTTGGTAAAAACTGCAAAACCTGTGGAGACAGGCTCCATGACCCAAACTGGACATTCCCCCGCATTCCTCATGTCCCAAACTGGACACTCCCCCACATCCCTGGTACAGGGGCCCACGTGAATTATGTGTGAACTCTAAGAAGCAGTTGACAACTGCCCTGCCTAGAGACCACCACACCCAGTTTTGATTTTACCAGCCTCTGAACAAGCAAACAAATACTCAGAGAAAAACAATCACGTCTGAGTTTTTCCCTTTGCTGAAGGTGTCTGGAGAACGATCCCAACTAACTCCTCTCCCACAGCACCAGAAAGCATTTCTGCAGTAAGGTAAGGAGCTGGGATGGCAGAGGTGAAAGCAGTGATACAAGAAACTTCTCTGACTTGGTGCAACAAAATAATATTTTTATTAAAAAATAATTATAAATTATAGGTAATGAATAAACCTCTCCCTGAACACCCCACTTCTCCAAATCATGGAATCATCTCACCAACACCTCATCATGTAACTGTCTACAAGGACGTATTCTGGGGTCTGCCTGGGATTTATGCTAGATACTAAAATATTTAACACCTTTATCAGTGGCCTAGAAGAAAACAGAGCATCGCTGATAAACTTCTCAGATGACATAAGGCCTGAGGGAAGGGTAAATAATGACATGGAGAGAGCAGCAGTACAGGGTGACCTGATCATTTGACAGCTGGGGACAAGCAAACATGCATTTCAGTAAGGTCATCGATAAGCTCATTCATATAAGAGGAAAAAGTGGAGGCTATACTTACCTGATATAAAGCTTTATCCTGGGAAGCACAATATTAAAAGTACAAATGGGTCACAGAGGATTGCCAGCTACCAAAGCCGGTATTGTGGCCAAAACCCCCAACTTTCCTGCGACCTCAGATGTATAAACAGAGAAATCACAAGGAGGAAAGAAATTATATCACATCTATAGTTGCTGCTCTTTGCTGAAATGGCGTGTCTAGTTTTGACATGTCGAGAGAAACCTGAAAAGGGACTTGAAAATCATTGAGCAATTATAAAGCCTCTCAGTGAAATGTATCACAGAAGGTCAGTCAATTTATTTTACTGAAGAGAGAGCTGAGGAGTTGCAAGACCATAAAATACATGTAATGGCAATAAGGAACAAAAAAGACAGTAATAGTTTCTTTAGTGTACCTGGCAAAACTATCAGAAGTTGAAGCTACAAAATGTTAAAAGAAACAAAAAACCCCAAACGAAACAATCAAACAAAAAAACCCCACAGACCACCAGAAACCTCCCTCTGTATTTTAAGCTACTAGTTAAGCAGAACTGGAATTGTTTACTGTAAATTGCAGTGAATTATCCAACGCTGGAAAGTTTATAGGTTTTTTCTCCTACAAGACTTAATCTTGTAGAAATGAGAATCAATTCTGGAAAATGTTGCAGCCATTGCTACTTCCATTACTGAATTAGACTATAGTGGCCTCTTTATAATCTGTCCTGGTCAATATGATGTGTGCATCTGCTCATAAACAGCCAGAGGGAAGAGATGTATTTTCCTTTTATTTATATAATTTCAAATACTCTCTGCAGATTTCACCTGGATCTGTTTCTTCCTCTGGAAAAATACCCCTCCATAGAGTAAGAGTCACTCAATGAAAACATTACAAATGAACATACATGATCATTCATTGCCAGCACCTGTATCTTTTCATTTTCTCTTCTTCCTGAGTGTGCCTCAGTGGAACCACTGGTTGAACAGTTCAGCTACACAACAGGGTCATTTGGGAAGGTTTTAAAAGTAAAAGTTTGCTTTACGGTGCAGAAATGGTGCCAGTTTGCACATGAAAGCACAAAGGAAATAACCCCTAGAGGAAAAAACCTTAAATGCTGTTCCTGCTTTGAGCAAAACTGAAGTTTCTTCGATAGAAGAGCTGAGTCACATGCATTAGTTAGTACCTTTAGCAGAAGTTCTCAGGCACTGACAGAGTTTAACACCAGAGTGCTGCAAACAAAACAAAGAAACAAAACCTTAGTATGTTGGAAAAAAATGTGCCATACAAAATTTGCGTCATTTGAGTTCTCACAGTCTAAGGAATTAAGAAAACATTTGTAGGAGGCAGCACCATAGTAAATTAACTATATTAAATAAAGTTTATACAGGATGAGAATTGAGAAATGAAAAAACATGTCATAGTCGCAAGTTACTGATCCAGACCTGAAAAAGGTATTCAAAAGTCTGCATTTTTCTTCCAATATTACTAGTTTATTTACTACAAGATATTGCCTCTCCTCTCCCAAAAATATTCTCTTTGCAATACCAAAATGGGCAGTTTTCAGGTTTTGTGTTTTAGTTACCATCTGTGATCATTTCACATTGCCAGAATGAGCAGAAAATCCCATGGATTCCCCTTAGACCTCTTTATACAGTCTGCCTTTTTATTTCTGCCTTCTATATTTTTCTGTCTGTGGCACAGAACATGCCAGGCTAAGAAAACTCTACCCTCATTAAAATTTTTCAGAGAGAAGACCTTCTAAATGTGTTTCTTCCTAATACGGTGAATGGAACAGAATTGCTTTAATGATGCCCACTTGTCCTCTAAGTCAGTGGTCTCCAAAACATGTTGTCATGCACCTCATCAGTAAAAACATTTTGAGCATGCATCCCTATCATATGGTGCTTTTTTTTTTTTTAATTATATACATGTACTACTGCACTAATATATTATATACATTAGAAAACATACACAGAAATATAAATTGAACAAAGGTGAGCTAAAGAGGAAACAAACACCACTTCGAAAATATTTAAGTGCACAAAAAATATTTTCTTCCCATGCCACACTTTGTAGACTACTGCTCTTGGTATGAAACTCTTTCAGCCTACCCCAATGCATTGTCTCAGTGCCCACAATTTTACTTGAATCAGTTACCGGCTCCTCTTTGAGCAGGGGTGAAACTTCTGCTGGTTAGCCTTCATTTGGTTACCTCTGAGCCTGCCTTCACCTAAGTTATAGCATAATAGGGCAGTTTCAGCCAATTTGGTGGCTTGTTTTTGGTTGTTTTTCTTTAAATTAGGTCTGCGAATCTCTGTTGCTTACAGAAGGTTTTTGAAGTACAATCATTTAGAAACTACTACACTTTCTTTTACAGACAAATGAACCTCTGCTCCTTCTCAGAATTTGTAATCATTAATACTTTACAGACATGTAGCTCGTTTTATCTAAATGCTTGTGATTATATAAAAACAGATGTGCAAGTTGGAATAAAACCACATTTAAGCTACTAGCAAAACAGAGAATGTAAAAATATATAACAAAAAAAAACCAAACAACCCCAAACCCACACCTTGCTACCAGAAATGCTTCAATTGCAGAAATTTGTAAGGAGTGTGTGACAGACTAAATCAACAACCCTTCAAACTTCCTGTGCAGATAGTTCTGCTGTGCATCACTTCTAATTTTGCCACGACATTAGAAGACTACCATAATACATGTATCACTGTGAAGAAAGACATGAAGTATTTTCCCTTTGTATTGCTGGAACAGTATTCCTGTGAGGAATATTTAAGGAATGGTACAAACGCTGACGTGACAAACTTCACAAGTGCATTTGAGAAAGGTTTATCAGGGAAGCATACGCTCTGAAGCAGAACTGGCCAAATACACAGCCATGATTACAGAATCTGCTGTGAGTGTGTGGTTACAAAGGCTCCAGGTTCACTCTCAGGTTCAGAGCGACTCTGCACCCAGTGGCTGCATCTTCTCAGAGGTGTGTCAAAGAGTACCCCAAATGGCAGAGCATTCACCCAAGACATGCCAGTAGCTGTTGCTCCAGCAGAAGATTTTGTATGGCAAAAGGGTTTACATGTATCTGTTGAGGTGTGGGAGGAGGAACATGCTGTGGAAATCTAGGAAGGGGTGAGGAGGCTGTCCTCCTGATGACAAAACATCTCACTACATCTCTTGGATCTTAGCATTTCATGTGTTGAGCTTTCTGGCATATCTATACAGAAGTATTATAAGGGGAATTTCCCTGTCCTCAATATTTTTGAGTTTGGCTCAGGGAAATGAGCTCTGGGAAGAGGATGACCCTGTATGATGCCCCAAGCGAATCAATAGCACATAAAAAGCCCACAAGGCTTAAGATTACTGACAAATGTATCTGCTGCTGCTTCACTTGGATAATTACAGACTGCTTTATTATTCATGACAATGCTTCATCCCACCTTTGCAAATCTTCTGTCCAGATGAGGAAGTGTCACATTATAAAATGGCAACACTCAGCGACATCCACAAGACCATTAAAGAAATACAGAGCAAACTCAAGTGAACAGAGTTGATACCTGTTGGAAAAGGTTTATGATCTGATTTTTTATTTTAGTAAGTAAGGCTGTTAAACTACAGGGAGACAACAAACTGAGGAACCACCAACACAAGAATACATGGGCATATGAACAAGATTTATGGTTCCATTAAGCTTCTTTAAAAATTACTTTTTTTGTCTGCTCTGGGATGGTGAGAGGAAGGGAGCAAATTTCAAGGAGTGTGCAGTAGTCTGAGATGGAGGCAGAGAATTTTGTGCCTTATTTCTAAAGCCTGTGACTGCATGTAAGCTGCTACGAACTAAGTGCAAAGTAAAGTAACACATAGGTCCCTCTTTGGAAGAGAGAACTACTATACCTCAGACTGAAGGGTTCAGGTGATCTGCTACTCTAATACTGATAGAATGAAAATGTCCTAGTGTTTCCTGGAAGAAAGAAAACCTGAAATACATTCTTTGAAACAGAAACAAGCAAAGATGAAACAAAACTCATCTCTGCACTGAATCCATACAAAAGCATTTCTGCAACCCGTAAGATACTTGGGCATTTCTACACAACTCTTAGATGAAAAGTGTGTATACCTTCTGTAATTTTCAGATGGCAAAATAATGATTTTTAGCCTGTGCTTGCTTAAAGGTTCACACAAATTGCCAATGTCCTCACCTGATCCAATTGATCCAACCTGGTCAATTCTGGTTTTTTTAGAGGTTTTCTGGATTTATAAATCTAATGTTTTAGCAAATTTGTGTTATCAGTTCTCAAAGATATCACTTGCCCAACAGGTGTCAAGTCTGGCAGCAAATGGGATGGGAAAGCAGAGAGAGCTCTGAATTTTTAGCAACTGTAGTTACCTCCTGGATTCACAAGCTGAACAAATGTGGAGCAAGGAGTTAAGCAGCTCATTGGAAAACTGGTACTGGACTTTTCTAAAGCTGACTACATCCATTTTATTCAACATTTCATATCATTCTAAATGCCAACGACTGACAGAAATGTTTCCTTCAAAGAAACCAAGGTACAATGTTTTAAAGTGCACAGTTAAAAACTTCCAACAGCACTGGGATACCTTGGCTGTGTTGCAGTATTTCATACTCTGTCATCTCTTTTGTTAAGTGTTTAGCTTAACATAATATTGCTTGTCCTAAACATAATAAGTCAGTACCATAAAGTATCCAGGATGCATAATGTGATAAAGTCAAATGACTGTCAGAAACCTTTGTATTTCCTGATTTTTAAAGATTCTTATCTCTCTTCCCTTTTGCACTTAGCCTTTGAAGCTTTTGAACTAGCTTTCATGACACCCACAGAGGTGCTGACTGGAGCCAGAAGTCACCTTATCAGTAAGAAATAAAATGCATGGAAACAGATCTTGAACAGCAATATGATATTTAATGGAACTCAGAGCCTGGTAAGGTAAAGCACATTCAACATAGCCAGTGGAAGAAGGAGTCAGCAAACATACAACTCTGAGTCTACTTTTTAAGAAATAAGCTGATAACAGCTTGCATGTAATCTATTGAAGAGCAAAACCCACATCGTTTTACTGGGCAGCAGTTGACTTCAGTTCTGAGTTCCCTTCTCCCAGCTTTGCCAGGGAAGGAATAAGCTGGAACACAAATCCATTCTGTAACTAATTAAAGGGACTCTGAGCTGAGTCTCTCACGAACAAAAAGACTTGCAGCAGTAGTCCCTGGATCACTTCAATCACCATAGGACAGGCTTTCACATTTCATCGAAGCTAAGAATTGTCTGCTAGGCAATCAGTTGCAGGAGATTACTCAGAATTATAATGAGGCATTTCACAAATCTACAAAAATTACTTTTATTCTAATTAGGGAGTGATCTAACTAAAAGGAATTAACTGCTTCCTACTTAAAAGGACACAGTGAATTCGACAGTGAATGGTTACACTCCTCTTAAAATGGCAAGAAGATAATTTTTAGCCTGTGCTTCCTTACGGGATCACACTTATGTCACACTTATGTCAATAGTCAGGTAGAGTCCACTAGTGCCTTATAGGTAGGAAGGCAGTTGTATGTAACTAGCTTCTTGTTAGACATCAGCATACCCACACAAGAAAGAGTGACAACCTAAATATCCCTTGATCCAGCAGCCAGTTGTTAATAGCAGCTGGCTACTTTTCCAAGTGCCTGAAACTCTCCCAGGCACCTGCTGCATGGGAGAACATAACCTGAGCACTGGGAGTAATTGGAAGAACTCAGCAAGAACTCTGAGTCATCAACAACCTGTTCTAGTAGATCTCGCCCTAGTAAAGATTTTGGAGAATTTGGCACTTATAAACATTTATACATTCCTATTTGTTTTCGCAGTTTGAGTACATATCAGGAAAAGTTGTCTTCCCAATTGTACAGGTTTCAGGAAGAATGCTTCTTCTTGGCGACCAGTAGCTCCCACAACTGTAACAAATTCTTTTCCCAATGGAGTCAAACTCTGGTTTAGCACTGGATGGGTTGCTCCTGTATCCACTAAAAATTCCACCTCCTTTTCTCTGGTCCCTAGCTTTAATTTAATCAGTGGATCTGCTAGGGTAGATTCCCCAGGTCCCTGTTAGTCTAGCTCCAATTCAGCCACCAGAGCTGTCTGGAAATCCTTTAGGTTAGGGCAATATTGCTTCCGATGTCCAATTTTCCCTCAGTATGCACACTGATCTGGTCCCACAGACAAAGGATTTACTTTTTTTATCTTTGTCTAACATTCCTCCTCTACCTCTGCCTCATCCTCTTATACTAGTTCCTTTACCAGTTTCTACTTGTCCCAAAGCCGCCGTAGTTGTGGCTATGGTACCAGTCAGCTTTTTCTTCTCTACTTGTTCTCGATTTGTATACACTCTCCACGCTTCCTCTATCAAATTTTCTATATCACAATTATCTGGCTCTTCAAACTTCTGAGGCTTTTTCCTAATATCTTCTGATGACTGTCCTAAAACCAGATTGGCTATCTGTTACTTCCCTTCCTCTGAGGAGGGATCTAACATAGTAAACTTTCACACCACTTCCCTCAACCTGTCCAAAAACTCAGTGTTTCGGTTTGCCCTTGTTTTACAACAAACAGGGCTGACCAATTTACTGGTTCTGGAATTGCATTTTCCAATCCAAATTTTTTGCAATTTTGACATCTTTTCAAAGCAGCATAATCCTTGGGCAGATAGTAATCCCAGTCTAGTGTTGCAGTGGGGATATGATCTTCCACTCTTACCTGCTAATGCTCCTGCAGTAATCTGACCACATACATGAGCGTGGGTGGTTTTTAATACCAAGTGTTTTTCCATTTCAGTTAATGCATCCAGCACTACATCTGTGTCCCCTCAGTCAGGATCTAGGCTTTCAACAATCAACTCAAACCTTTTTGCCAGTCCTATGGGATCATCCCGATACTCTCCCACAGCTAACTTCCAGGCATCCGACTGCCATTGAAAAGTTGACCTTTATTCTCGTCCGACCCTCTGGTCCCACTGGCTGTCTTAAAGGTGCCTGAGTTACTGCCCCTGTTTTGCTAAGAATGCGTGCTGCAATTGGGGTAACATTTTCAGGTCCTTCTAGTTTATCATCAGCAACTGCAACCCCTTCCTCCTCATCAATATCAGAGGGATTTGGGCCAGGGCACACTCCTCTCAGAAGCACCGGTAATGCATAATCCTCCAACCTATCTTCCTGTTTACTCCCTTTTCTTAACTTTAAACATCTTTCTCCAATATCACAGGCTGAACAATATCTCTCAAACTTAGATCTCTGTTTTTCCCTGTTCTTTTCCAAAACTAAAATTTAGGGATCCGGCAGAGCTACATTAATCCCACATTCCCTCTGCCACTCAGGGTTGTTTCTTAATGTGAAAAACATATCTGCATACACTACTTCAGCCCATGTCTCCAGGTCCCAGTTGGGATCAGATACAAGGACACAGACTCATGGCCCCACTGCCTTGGTGCCTTTTTTATTGCGCCCTTCGGGTTTTTTTTTTCCCCTGCATCTCTCACCCTGCTCTGCAGCTGCTACAAATGCCTGCCTCTGCAACAGCACTTCTGCTTTAACCCTTTCTAGCTCGGAAAGTAAATCTGCTACTTGTTGCTCCAACTCTTATCTACCATGCCTTTGTAAGCAAATAGCAAACAGCCTCCCATGCATCCAGCATGGCTCAGTCGTGCCTTTGCGTGAGTATGGGGGTTTGTCCAAACTCACCCCAAAACTTTAACACTCCCATGGGGCCCTTGGCTCGCCATGGTTCAGGTCCTGCACTAGTGCAAGTTCCTATTTTATCCCACAATGTGCTTCATGGTTCCGGTGTCCACCCCGGTCGCTCCACAGGAGGAGCCAGAGCCCAAGAAACTTTCTTATGAAACGTAACAAGAGTATATTACACAAAAACTTCAACCTGAGCCTAACAACAAAAATACACAGAACAGTGTCTCTTCATGCAGCTGCATGCGCCACTGACCAAGCCCTGCCCTCAACACACACATACAACGGATCTCTCAAGCACACACCACACAACTACAATACCTAGAACACAAATAAAATCCAACTAGACAAACAACTATTAATGATGCAATCACAACATACAGTACAGCATTAATCGTATCATATTGTCAATACCAAAATCGGTACCATGATAACCTGCAAAACTAAGTCAAAATCCATCAAGTCACAAACAGAGCTCCAAACAAATCCGAATGTATACCAATTGGGCGATAGCAGTTGGGTATATGCCTTGCCTACGAGATTTCTGTATCTCGATTTACAGAAAGCTCCAAACAAAAGGTTAACCCATCAAAATCCAAACTCCAAACGCTCATGCAGGGCGTCTCCTATGACTTACGGGAAGTTAAACAAAACAAAATCATACTTACAAAAGAATACCTCCTTAAAGATGGTCTTTGTCTGCTCCTGCAGTGATATGAATGAGTCGAGGGGTCGCCCTGGGAAAAATTCCTGACGGCCCTAGGGAGCCCCGTCCTCAGCGGGTCCTGCAGCCAAGCAGAGAGGGTCCCATCTGGGGTACCAAACTGAGTCAAAGAACTTGCCAAGAACTCACCAACAAAGTTTAAGTTGGCAAGCAGGTATTCTTTATTGCAGTGCTAGGAGACACGGGGGATAGCTCCTTTTAGCATGCCTTGTCCCAGCATCAATCAGGCTGTGATTATATTGTTGCTTAATATACATATTCACTATATTTCCAGTAAATTACATATATATTCATAACATTTCCCAGAACCACTTTACATAGGTTTATGCCTATTTTCACATGTACACAACAATGTGGTAGTGGTCTTTGGGACCCCTGATAGTTGTTTCTCCATCATCTTCATCTTCATCACTTTGTTCTTTGGCTGAACTTTAGGTTTGGGAATTCCCATTGTCAAGCTGCCCACCATTAGTGCACCATTAGTCCACTAGTCTCACTGGTCATTGTGAAACACTTATCCAAAATGCTTCCTTCTTGCTATTATTACTCTCCATCAAGGTCAGTGTTGCTTAGCTACAAAGCAGAATTAAATTTATTTCTGTACAAAACAGTATCTTTAATTTTGTACTTCCCTGTTTCAGCAGAGTGAATCTGGGTGCATCCAGAGTAAACTGGAGGGGCTAATTTACTCTCCGTGCAATCTGGAGTTGCTGTTTGCCTGTGCAGAGACACATAGATGTGTTCTACCTGCCCAGGGCTCAAGCATGCTGTGTAAGCAATTTGCTCAAAGCTTTGAGAATCCTTAAGATATGTGTGGTCTGTGAACATGCAGGTGGGAGGGGGAGGAAGGAGAAAATTAATTTATCTGCAGAATAGAGGAAGGATGACGAAGACCAGTTGTAGAAGTTTCACATTAGTATGTATTGTCAAAACTGTAATGAATTCGGTAGTTCAGAAAGTGAGACTTTTCCTTTGATTTATGGATCACTGAAAGGGCTGTTTGTAAGGTAAGCCACAGCTGGAGCAATATTGATGTTGCAAATGAAAGATGAAGGAAATCAGAACTCTTTAAGAGAAGCAAGCACTATACATAACAGCTCAAGAGCCATGTGAGGTGCACAGTCAGAGAAGGAACAGAACACTGCTCTGGAGACCAAGACTGTAGATGATAAGGAAATGGTAGAGATGGCAAGTCACGTTTCAAATTGCAGAGTATGTTAACACACAGGAAATCTGTCCTCTGCGTTTCTAATCCATTCATAAAGCTACATACGGGGAGCACAGGGCTGGGGGAACTGGAGAGGCTGCAGGGCAGGCAGGGAGTGCTGGCAGAGCAGTGGAGAGCTGTGGCCTGATACAGAACAATTCACTACAGGGCAGAATGGGTAGGGTAGTTTTTTCCCTGAAGTGTTTTCATGAGAGAATTACTCTCAACAGGAAACAACAATCATAAACAGAGAAAGAAAGCATAAAACACCCGAAGCCTCAGAAAAGTTGATTTTTTTCCAAAAACCAATTTACACAAAATGTTTTGAGAAACAATAATGAATGTGGCACCTGAATTCTCTGTCTTCTTCTGAGCTGGTTCAATCTCAAACCTTTGCAAACTAGCAATATCCTGTCCTAAAAAATCAAAAGTTCAGAATCTTGAAAACTATTTTACCTCTCCCCCATAATAAAAGGAAACCCCAAACCTGGTCTGCTTATACAGGCAAATGCAACATGAAGATACAATCAGTAAAACTAAACCTGATTTAAAAAAAAGAATCGATTATTCTGAAGACAGGGCTTTCACTAATCAGAGACTATCATCACTTGTCGGCTGCCTAAGTGATTGCAGTTAAAGTATGTAAATTACCCCCCCAAAACCACTTTTCTCCTCCCCCCTTTCTGCACTCCTCCCCCCTCACTTGCTATCATGTTTTTAAGGAAGACCTTGAGGGCAAGGGTAGGGGAAGCTCAGAGCCTTTCTCAGAGCGGGGATGGGGACAGCTTGGCCAGAAATGGAACTCACCCAGTTTTCACCCGTGACTACAGTCACTTTCAACTACGACTACTACTACTACTACGATGACAACTGCCAGTATCAGAACCTGCAACATATGTCTACTTTTCTCCCTATTCTGTACACTGCTCTGTTCCTGGTGGGCATTGTCGGCAACTCCATCCTGATAGCAGCCTTGGTCTTCAAGCGACGGGTCCAGAGGCTGATTGACATCTTTATAATCAACCTTGCTGCATCTGACTTCATCTTCCTCATTACACTTCCATTCTGGGTGGACAAGGAGGCATCTGATGGGAGCTGGAGGGTAGGAGCTTTCCTCTGTAAAACTAGCTCCTATGTCATCTCAGTCAACATGTACTGCAGCATCCTCCTCCTCACTTGTATGAGTGCTGACCGGTACCTCGCTATCATGCATCCCTCTATTGCTAGACGGGTCAGAACAAGATCCTACTGCAGTGGACTCTGCATCTGTGTCTGGTTATTATCCTGCTGCTTAGGAATGCCAACCCTTTTGTCCAGAGAACTGAAGAAGCACTATGGAAAGACTTACTGCACAGACAAAGCCGTGACAGAAGCCAAGCAGATTATGTCACTGATGCTTTTAATCCTAGCCTTCTTCTTCCCACTGTTGAGTATCTTAACCTTTTACTGCTCCATCACCAAAAGACTCTGTGTGCATTATCAGAGAACTGGGAAACATGATAAGAAACTGAGAAAATCCATCAAGATTGTCTCCATTGTCGTAGCAGCTTTTGTTATCTCCTGGATTCCCTTCAATCTTTTCAAGCTTATGGCCATCCTTTTGGGACTCATGAAGCAGCCTGACTGTTTTCCTGACATGGTCGCCCAGCTGGGTATGAAGGTGAGCAGCCCTTTTGCTTTTGCCAATAGCTGTGCCAACCCTTTCATTTACTATTGCTTTGACAACTACATCCGCAGAGCCATGCTTCGGTGCCTGTGTCCACGGGTGAAAAGCATCATCAGCAGCAGCAACTCGGATACTCTGGACACTCGCCTGAGCCACTCCTTATCCAATTTTATTGCCGGGGAGAATGCCACTAGGAAGAGGAAGCGCTCTGTGTCCCTCTGACAGAGAGATGGGACTGCAGAGGAAGGAACTTCTCTCTCCAAAGACAGCAGGCTAAGAATAAAGCGTGAGAAGCTGCAAACAAAAGGAGAGATTAATGACAAAGGTGCAAATGCAATGCAGCTGGGCAATTCAGGTGGGAGGAACTGCTTCCCTTTAAATGCAGATGGATGGAATAGGAAACTTTAACCACAGATTATGGTTCACAGTGATTGCTGTGTCACTGAATGGTGTAAAGCTGAAACCATCGTGCCAAGAAATATCTACAAATGGTTATACCAGAACCCCAGCACAAGTGCTACAAACTAAGAAGAATCATGTGATTCAGATAAAGCTGCTGTGAGGCAAGCTTTGATCTTTAGATAGATAGATAGATAGATAGATAGATAGATAGGCTTTTATTCTGTGTGGAACAAGGAAAACAACACAGGTGTTTCTTCTCTCTGGTTCCTAGCTCACCAACAAACATGTCACAGTGGCCTCAAACCAGCCTGATAAATTCTGGGGGTTTGGAGGTTTTCTGAATTTAGAAATCTAATGTTTCAATGCATTTGTGTGTTACCATTTCTTGCAGCTTGAATCCCGTGCATTTTTCTTTAAGTCTCAGCTTCTTGCTATGGCATTAAATCTTTAGTCCAATTTCTGGTTTCAGAGAAAAGCTAACTTGAAGGCAGAGAAACCAGAAAGGAAGCAAAAGCAATACTGCATTTAACCTTTTTCTTAAAGGCAAAAAACCCAACAACAACAAAAAACACTCGTGGGTTTTGAGACTTTCTTGAGGTTCTGACACAATTTCTGACTGCTTGGATTGTTCGTACAGTGGTGCAACAGACCTGCAGACCTGCTAAAAGGTTTTAAACGGAAGACAGCTACACCAGCCAACATAACTGATAAGAAACTGAGAGCAATGGGCAAAGGCTGAAGACCTGGCTACTGTCTGGACAGCAGGGAAAAGAAAAGGTGAACTGAACAGGTATCTCTGACGTACCTGCAGCATGAGTGCATTCAGTATAGCTTTTCTTTCCACACCTCTGTATTTTCTAAACATCTGTAAACAGGGATGACTATTTTGGGTGTTACAAATAAATCCTGATATTTGCATTTTTTCTTGAGCTTTGCAGTCGTGTTTATTGTAGGCAGAGAAATGAAAACAGACCTCACCCAGCAGCAGTGCAAACCTGGAAACCAAGGCATGGACGTCCTGCCCCGCTCCCCAGCCAGTTCCCTGCTGTGCCTACAGGCTGACACAGCAAACCCTCATTGTAGCTGTAGAGAGCTGGCACTGCAGGGTCAGCCGAGGCAAAAGTGTCTTTCAGCAATTCCTGGTGCTGCTGTGTGCTCTCTGTCACACAGTAAGGTACTGGGATATGTGCCTGGGCTATAAGGGGGGCATCGCAGAGACATAAGAACTTTTTTGCTCTCCCTTCCCTTCACCGCATGCATATTTTTCTCTCCCCTCTTCTAAAAGATTTTGGTTGCCTTCCTCCACGTGACAGACTTTTCTCCCCACACCTAACGACCAAGCTGCTTCAGGCTTACAAATGCATGAGGAGCATCAACTGTGTTTTCAGACCTCCCAGTGTTTGAAAATAAGTACAGCGTCAGTTCAAATTTTAACCACGTTTGCAGTGTCCCTCAAAAACTACTGTCTCAATAGCCTCTTCTCAATCTCTTATCCTCCCTTCACCTTCACTAGTACATGAAACTTATTTTAATTACAAAAAGAAGCCTGAGACTTACATTTCAACTAACTTATGATTTTTATTACAGAAAAAAAATCACACCTCAGTAAGTCAGATCTCACTCATTATTTCCTTAATCCCTACTCAAAGCAGAACTGTATCTTTGGAATATAATCAGTCTACAAGACTTAAAATAAATTTAAGTTAGGGCTGTCACTTTCTTTTTTTGGTTTTGTGTTTTTTTTGTTTGGTTTGGTTTTTTTTTTTTGGTTGGTTTTTTTTTACTTCATTAATTATTACTTCAATAATTTAAAACCTCAAAATACCAGATCAAATTGAAACAATGACTAAGGAACATCTAACAAGGTCTCCTTCCATTGCCTAAAGCTGTAATACAGGCATTTGGGGCCAAAAACCCCCAAACTGATCAAATATTGCCAGGTTTGAAGAGAATTATATATAAATTCCACAGCAAAAGCTCTCCATGAGCAAGAAAAAATACAGAAGAGGTAACTAATTCAACAAAGCAAACCTCTCTGGATGCTTTTAGGCACTCATCCAAAAGACCGCACCCTATGAAGGTACCTATTTCGCTCTTGTAAACCGCAAGACATCTATTTGAGATCCTCACAACACTGTAAACATTATTTTACATTATTTCTTTCAAAGAAAAGGCAGCCTATGCTTGAACAAACTTACTACTGGAATTTTCACTATTCCATGTTAATATTCGCTGTTTGTTAGCACTCACACAGCTTAGAATGATACCAAACTTATAGTGACTTTAAGTATTTAATGTGGTGGACTTGTGTAATGTAACAAGATGCCAATTTTATCCATGTTAAAAGAACTTAATGACTGTAAAGTGTCTTGCTATGTGAAATGGAAATGCTGCAATTCTGGTATGACAGCTGCAAAAGATCTTGTTTAGTAATTTGGACCGTTTATTCTTTCCTCCACTTTCATTTTTTTAAAATAAGTCCAATATGGTTGCAGTTAAGAAATATGGTTTGGATTTTTGTAATCTCTCCTCTCTTTTCAAAGTCATGAAAAGGTAACAAAGCATTACTAGGAAATCTGTCAGCAGACCTGGATGGATCTGCTCATCCCACAAACCTTTTCATGATTTTGGAGATGCTTTTGTATGCCTTGAATGAGATCGAGACTTTTTGAGGTTTTACATGAAAATAACTACACCACCAGCACCACCCCCAATAACCTAGAGATTGGTGCATCTTCCTGAGATCAAAGTTGGAGTGCCTCTGCTTATATGCATCTCTTGGGTCTCCATTTTGGCTTCGATGAATCAACATTTTTCAGAAAGACAGTATTTCATCTCAATACAAAGAAAAATTGTACCCAAATCTAAGGCTTACTTAAATGGACAAAGAATTTTTGTAACCTTCATTTCAGCATCAGATGTGCTAACACTGACAACTGCACTACCTCTAAGTTTGGTACTTCGAGTTGCAGATGACTGAGGAAAATGTCTCACAGGGAACAGTTTCAGATCCAAAATGAGTAGGGCTACCTTACTGCCCTCCAACAAGACAGACAAGTGTTTCAGTCACTACACTGGACTGACACTTAACGAGTACTGCAGTAAAGGCTGGCTCTTGGAAGCTAAGAGGAGAACTTGCACTAAGGTGCATCAAGATGTCACCTGCAGCTTCTTGTTGTGGCTCTGTCAGACTGGTGGGATGTAAAGCCCCTCACAGGGTGTTTGCACCTCAGGTTTGGAATAGGCTGAATTATAGTAAGAACATTTCCTGACTTTGCAAAGATGCTGCAATGATACATATGTTGACTGCTGCAGAGGCACAGTAAGGTCCTTGACAAAAGGAGGGGTTTTTTCAGGTGCTTGTAAGGTACTGCTGAACAGTACAAAGAGATGTCAACTCAGGGGTGGGAATACTTCTAGCAGTTACAAACCACTGGAATACTAAATTGTAATCTGCCCCTGTATGATCACTTATAGTCATCAGGTTAAGAGGGACTTGTGAGTAGATGTGCAAGCTGCGAGCACAAATCATTATATATCCAAAAATTTCTAACTGAAACAGTTGCACTCGATGACCTTAAAGGCCTTTCCAACCTGAATGTATGATTATTCTCTTGTTTAGAAGCCTTCACACAGCTAAGGAGCACATTTCATTGTAAGCTAAGTACAGGAAGCAGTCACCACAAATGGCCTAAAGACCATCCTCAATGGGAAATCCACCACCCAGGCTATTTCCCAAATATGCCAGCATTCTGCATGTCACCAGAGAAAGAGAGATCAATTCACTAGAGAGCAATTAGTGCACTCTAGGTTTCAATAACAACCCAAGCACCTGCTCAGTTTGCAGATGCAGGTGCTCACACTTGCTGCAAGTAACAGGGAGTTTTTGACTATCCAACTCTCAGTAAAAGCCAGAGGGAATCTGGTTTCGAAGATTTAGGCAGCTAAGACTGGTGTTCATGATAAAGTAAAAGAATGCAAAATATGGGAGATGAGAAAACAAGTGGATTGGAAACCAACCGCCTTCAAGAAGAAAGTCAGCCTTCCACATGTGACTCAATAAAAAAGCCTTGCCAAAGGGTAGGCTGCTCGGGTTGACACTTATTTTTAGATATAAATTAAAATGTAGGTATTATTTTCCCAGTTCACCTCTGCTACCTTTTGTAACAGATTGCAGCAGCTTTGGAAACAGAAGCCGTATGTTATGGTTTGACAGCATACAACATTATCAGTATCGAGCATCTAAACAATGCATTGTGACCAAAACATGTATTTTCAAACTTCAAACCAGTTTCCTTATTAGTAAGAGAGCAGATTCTTAGTCAGAAGTTCCCACTAAGTCTAATTAGTGAACATTCTTCCTCTACTGTTTATTTTTCACATTTTCTAGAGCACATGCGATTTTACCAGAGGGATCTCAACACCAGATCTCCGAAAAGAAGAGACCCATGTTTCTCTTTAAATTTGAATTGCATTTAGCTGCTAGAGAAGGGGAGCGGGGAAGTAAGGTAAGAATCTGCCATCAAAGAAAATGCTTCCCACAAAATGATTACTAAATTCAGAGGCTTTCATTTGCAAATGCCTAGTTTCAGACCCTTTGCAAAGAAAAGATTCCCAAAAAGGGCTGGGCACTTGCTTTCTGAACAGCAGGTTCTTCAAAAATAAATGATGCATCAAAAAGTCCCTTGTCTATTCTGGAAAAAAACCACCATCTCTGCCTTTGACTGTGAAAGGGAGACCCAGAACCTGAGAACCCTCTCTCTTTCTAAACTGATAAAACTAGTTAATATGAATATAAAAGAACAGCAGTTCCTCAAAGGATGCCCTTTCTTTTACCCTCAATTTGGGGCAAAGAAAACCAGACTGTGAAACTGCGTGGCACTCTGCTCAAAGAACGGAACTTGGTCAGTGGTTTTTTAATCAATCCAGCTTTTCAGTCTTGCTTTAAAACTGGCAGCAAAATGACCAGAAAGTCAGACTTAAAGTGCAAAGAGCATTTTTTCCATGGATGGACACCATGTATAAATCAATACCCAGCACGTATCTGCCCTATATAGTACCATGCACCTGACTTGGCCACTCACATAACTTCCCCCTACGCACTGCCTAAACACCTGCATGACCACAACACCCATTTCCCCTGTCACCTACTCCTCACCCTCCCTCCTCTCGCAACCACAGAAACATTTACCCACACCTCAAATGCGGCAAAACATTCAAACCATTATGAAAAGACTTAAAAAAATAAAAGAGAGCAAGAGAGAGAGGTGCACATTTGGTTTCGCATAGCTTTGAACCTATGGGTACAATCACGCCACTTAAGGAAATGTTGCAGCTTAAAGTAGAAGCTTGATAGCTTTCAAGAAAGACGTGCAGGTATATAAATATCCACTCTCATCATAACTAACCATTATGGATGGAAGGATACTAAGAAGCAAAGATACAAATGCACTGAAAAGTGCAATGGCAAGTCTATGATCTCCCAGTAGCTCAGCTGCAGATAAGGTGCCAGATATTCTGACTTATAGCCAAAGATTACGGTACTTCAGATCACTCAGGAACACTCAAGTAATTGCAAAACCCTTGTAGGTATCTTTGCAGGAGAGAGAAAAAGGCTCAGGCAACAGCAGAACAAAGAGCATATGGCAGGTATGAAACGTGCTAAAACAAAGTACCCATGAGAAGCTAAGCTGGTGAGAACATTTCAAAGCAGAGCCGCCACACAGTAAAAATAAAAAGACAAGACTAGATCTAGCTAGAGAAAAGGAGAGAATAAACAAGCCTTATAATTCAATAGCTTCTAGGGCTAATGTTCTGGCAGCATGAATCAATGGTGCTGTGGCATGCTCACATTTACATAGCCACTTTAGAGACTGCAGCCATACTGAGGCTATTGAAATGTCTGATACATAAAATGAGATGTAACCCTCCTACTATTCTAGCTTTTAAGAACTTGTGCAACTCATGATGCTCATAGGTCCTTACCTCCACTGTCACCCAGATAAATACCTATTAAAGTCAGTGGGGAAATTGCTGGTATTGTTGAAATCAACTGGAGTTTCATACAACTAACTTCATGAGAGTTGGGTCTGGATGAATCACAGAATGGTTTGGGTTAGAAGGGACCTTAAAGATCATCCAGTTCCAAAACCCCCTGCAATGGGCAGGGACACCTTCCACTAGACCAGGTTGCTTAAAGCCCCAGAAGACAGAAAGCCTAACTAACCCAAAGACTACCTAACCAGTAGTCAATCCAACTGGATTACTGTGCCCTCTGTCAGAGTTCATGCTAATGATTCACCTCCAAAAGGTCTGAAGACCCACAGAACTCCTATAATTATATGGCCTCACTCATCCATATTCAGAGGAGCCACCTGAATAGATGCTGCCAACTGTGCTGCTGGACTAGGTTTTCTGATAGTACTAGCTGCACCTTCCTTAAATTGCCTTTAAGCAACTTGGACAAAGTAGGGCAAGATCATGCCAATTTAGGCACCTGTGTTTTCTCCTAAGGCATGCATACTCTTCTCATGTGATTTTAAGAAGGTGAGACAGTATTGTCAGGAGGCAGTGCCAGACACAGGGATCTCCCCCATGCAAGCAGTGAAGATCCTTCTGTAATTTGTGCGTGGTTTAGATTTCATTTATACCAGAGTGTGAACTGGTAACTGCAACATTGGAAGCTCTGAACCTCCTCATCCAAATGCATCAATCACAGGCAAGGGCAGCAAAGATACAGTGATGGCAATATCAACAAGCCTCAGGGAATGGGAACTGTCTGTTTGGTTTGCAAACTGACACTGAAACGCATGCTGCCATTTCTTCATCTATGCAAACCTGTGAACTAGTCAAATAAAAGTAGCCCAGGTATCCTAACCCATGCAGCTACACAATAGACCAGTGCATCACACACTATAAAAACAGTGGTTTGAGGGTTTGAAGGCTGAGTCCCCTCCCCGTTCTATACAGGAAAGCTATCGCCTTCCTCCAGCACCCAGCAGCTGGACACAAAGCATCTCTGGGGAATGTCCCCTAAAGATCAGGGGAAACGAAGCCTGTTAACCTCAAGTGTGGGGTTCAGGATGAAACAAGATTTCTGCCACGGAAAGGGACCCAGATAGGAGAGTGCTGGAGGGAGCACTCCCTCCAGGAAGGTGAGCTTCCCACTCTGCCTGCTGGAAAGCTGTCCTTCCCCAGCAGTATTTCCACCCCTGTACACCCAGCCTTCCCACAGCCACCAGTCTGGCACAGTCTCATCAGACCTCTGGCACAGCCAAACAGGCAGCAGGGATACAATTAGCGTGCTGCCCTACCTCTGGATAGCTTCCAGACAATGTCCATTTCTGCCACACCTAAAAGTCAAGAGGTGGACAGTGAGGTTAAGTGGCTCATAAAAGATTCATATTTGCTTCAAGACCAGAAAGGAATGCATGTGCCCTAAATGAAAAGGTCCAGAGGAAGTGAAAAAGGAAGATTACAATAAAATCAGAATTTCCAAAATGCTGCACATAATGAACAAGATATATATTATAGTTAGTCTTATAACTAAAACAACAACAAAAAACAGTTTCCAGTTGAACTTATGCTGAATTCAGCCTTTGCATGGAAGTGTCCACCATTTTAGCAGACAGAAAAACAAACCAAGGGCTCATGCCACAACAGTGACCATGAACTGATGAGTCTGCAAAACACACATAGAGTGAAGGTGATAAACTGTGGTGTAAAAACACAAAGGCTGAGATGTCTGCTAACAGCCGTAGAATACTACTGGGTTTTAACATATAGTGTCTCATGTTCACAGAAAGGACAAATAGTGACATGCAACCTTCTTCCTTTTTATTTTAAGAAAGCAAACTTATATTCTGACTCATGCTTTACCAGTGCAGCACAGCTGTAAAAGACTTCAGGCAATCATCTAGTTCACCAAGTAAAAGCACATACATATAGATTATCCTTGACATGCACCTGTCAAAAACCAAAAGGGTAGGCCATCATTTATCCTCAGAATTCACAAAATCCACTGAAAATTATGAGACGCTATGCAAATATATTCATATATTCAGAGGATCCTTTTAATTGGTTTTGGACTCTTAAGTTTAACCACATGCTTTCTCTGCAAACAGGAGGGGAAACAAACCTTCATTTACAAAGAAATTTGATGGGCTTTCAGAATTTAACCACTTAGAAGCATCATCAAATTGTTGGTTCACTCATGGAACGGACACACTCCAACAGTTTAGATGCTTCAAAAACTGTTTTTTTATTTATTCTGTTATTAAAGTCACGTCTGTGATTTACTCCATCAAGGGAGTCAATCCTTAGCCCTGGTACCCTGTAGGAGCAAGTGCTTGTGGAGTACTGAAGAAGTTTCTGCATTCATGCTCCATATTTTATGTGTTATGACATGAGTTAGTAACGTCTGCATTACCTTCCAGCCCTCTAAGGTGGCTAGATGCCAATGAGTTGCCCAAAAGACTTATGACAGTGCCAGGTATTTCTGTCTTTTGCCACAAGCAGCTTTCTCCAGGTTGGCAGATGACAACTACCTGCAGTGTATTTCTAACACAGCACATGAACTGGCAAAAATCACTGGCCTACACTGAGACAATTCGATATAGAAGTATTTCTTTTCCTCCCTCATTCAGCCACCCAGTGCACCCTCCATAATATTATCTAACAGAGCAAAAGGTGCTTACAACTGAAGTGGAAAAATTTTAAACATAACCACTAATAAGAAGTCCTCAAAAGAAGGACAGAGTTTGTATGTACAAAGGACGTTTTTACAAATACAGAAGTTAATCAGATTAATTACTGTTTTGGATGAAGCATTGCTTCTCAGTACTGAAGTACATTGTGTATATGTGCACTGATTTCATATTGTAGATCTTTATTATTCTGAGGTATTAAAGTACTACTTGGAAAAATGGCCAACTCCAAATAAAATCAACATTCTCTCCCTCCAACAATATCTACCAGAGTTATTCTTACAAAATATAACTTCTATCAAGTCAAGCTTATTATTATAATACTAAAAGCGCCTTTTTAGTCTACAACTACGGCAGGCTTTTACCTGCCAAAAGACTTGATGAGCTACTTAAGTTGCTAAAATAACTGTGTAACTATGTAGCTCCAACAGATTTTGACACCCAAAAAAGAGAAATATGAGATTTTCCTCTCTCATGTGAAGCAAAGCAGCTCAGAAGCACGAGAAACCTAAAATGCTCAAATTAGCTAACAGCTACAGGGGCAGTTTAACTGATGAAAGAGAGCATTAAACTACAGTTTAATGTCACAGCAGCCTGTAACTATAACAAGGTTTGGTTTGTGAGGTTTTTTTTCTTCAAAACCCCCACACTTTGTGTTTTATGGACACAGATGAAGACAGGTTAGTCCTGCAGCTCATGCAGCCCCACCAGCTGTTCCACAGTTCTGCGCTCCCCAGGCAACAAAGTTGACCGAACACACCGTTTTTAAGACCTCTCTGCGGTTAAAGTTACCTGGGAGGGTTCATACTCCACTCCAAAAGGGAGCAGTCCTCTACTGTCAGGGCTTTCACCATCATACCCCAGAGAAAGGCAAGGTACAAAGGAGCCTTTGGAGAGAAGAGCAACTGTTACAACTAGAGAAAAACAACGATCTTGAAGTGGTTGTTCTAAGCAGTAACCTTCATCCACTTGTTTTCTAACACTGAGTTACACATTTCCCCTTGCAGCTTTTGCCTCTTAAGCAGACTCTGTGAATAAAGCATCCTCTAACCCAATATCTGAACCTGTTTGACAAGGACGCTACTGTAAATCTAGAGACAGGAAGCTGTTTTGTACAGAAAATAAAAGATATGTGCTCTCCACTGCCATATATCACAGCTGTACTTGTACGTATTTATTCTGCTGTTAAGATCTTCAGTAATCAGAGCAACTTGTGGTTGATAGCAACTTCTCTTATAAACTGTTTCCAGATACACCAGGGAGCAACTTATGCGACTCCCACACGATATGGATGGTCCCAGTGCTGTGGTGCTCATCCAAATGCCACGTTTACAACACTGGAAAACTTTAATGAAGCAGTTTTATCACAGCCCCTGTCAAGACCTTGCATTTGTGCTGCAATTTTCTAGGCTTTTGAATGGCAAATCCAGAACGCTTCTTAAAGCCTTTTTTTTTTTCCGAGAAGCGACCTATATTCGTATCATCCCCAAGTCTAAGTGTAAAGAGGAATTCTGTAGTATGGCATCAGTTGGTTTGGCACAATATTACTCTCTCCAACAACCAAGGGTCTGCAAGCACAATATAGTCATTATAGACCCAAGCTACAGGAACTCCCCCCACACTGGTAAGCATGCAGGTAAGCATAAGTGAAAAACGTCTTTCCACCCGTTATCGAAACAACATTCAAAACATCCCCACCCAACACCACCCAGATGCAGCCCCTCAACTCCAACTCAACCACTGCCGAAACACCCTTCCCCTTCCACAGGCTCTGTGCTGAGCCTTCCCTGATTGGGAGGGAGCGATTTACCCGTCCCAGCCGCACAAAAAGGCGGGTTTATTGCTCTAAAACTGCTCCTCCACTCCCCAAGCACCCTCGCCCGCCTCCCCCAGTCGCACCAAGCAGGGCCGGGGACCCCCTTGGCCTTCCCAGGCGCGCCCCGCGGTGCGCGGCTGAGGGGAGGCTCCCGGCCCGCCGCCAGAGCCTACCTGCGCGCCTGCGCCGCTCCCGCCCGTGCCGCTGTCCCGGCCCCGGGAGGCGCAGGAGTGCCGCGGGCTCGGTGGCGGCGCTGCTGGGAGCGGGGCCGGGGGCGAGGCGGGGGGTGGTGATGGTGGTGGGGTATGCGGAAGGCCGAAGGCATCGCGTGCGAAGCGGGACGTGGCGGCGGTGTCGCTCTGAGTCAGTGCTCGCCGCGGCGGCGAAGGCCGCGGGCTGTGAGCGAAAGGGAGACAGACGCTGACTGATCTCTGCCGGCCGCCCGCGGGCTGCCTGGCACGCAAGGTTTGCTGCGCCCACCCGGGCCTCGCCGGCACCGCGCTGCCCCCCGGCCTGCCGCCTTCCATCCCCTCGCCCCGGCCACTCTCTGCGGCCCCGCCTGAGGCGCTTCTCCTGCCCCCGCCGGATAGCCCAGTCCCTGCTGGAGGGCTGAGGGCCGCTTTCCTCCTTCGGCCACCGCCGAGCCTCCCCGGCAGCCGTCTGCATTTTGTGGGTGACAGTGTTCGTTATTGACACCACATACACACAGATACCCCCTCGCATACACTCCCGTTTGTGATTTTGGTGTTTAGTTTTAAAATGCGAAGAAGGTTCTCGGCTAAAAGTCTGTGGGAAGCTCAGGACCACTTGAAAGAAGGTAGTGTCAGCTCCGCACCTCACTGAGCATCCACCATCTTTGGTCCGCTCCCTCCCCGCGACGGCAGCATCTCTCTGTCCCTGCTTGCACAGCACAGCCATGCACTGCCATCGCCAGAAGGCAACAAAATACAGTACCTGTAGATAGAAATGTGTGTGTGGAGGGGAAATTACTGATAGCTCTTCAAGTGTGACTGCCCGCCATAAATTTCAGATGCTGCACAGGATGAAGAACCCCCCATGTCAGGGGGCTTGAACTGGATAGTCCTTTTCAACCCAAACCATTCTATGGTTCAATGTTTTTTGTGACTTTTCCCAGTTACACAGATCACAGACTGGTATAGGTTGGAAGGGACCTTAAAGATCACCCAGTTACAGCCCCCTACCATAGGCAGGGACACTTTCCACTAGAACAGGTTGCTCAAAGCCCCATCCATCCTGGCCTTGAACACTGCCAGGGATGGGGCAGCCACAGCTTCTCTGGGCAACCTGTGCCAGTGCCTCGTCAACCTCACAGTCAATGTCATCTCTCCTTGGAAGGAGAAAGCACCTTGCATTGGGGTTTCTGCTATTGAAGGACTTGGGCTGCTTGTTGACAAGGACAGGCATCGCTGCTCAGAGCAGCACAGAGCCTGAGGCGCTTGTTCTTCAGTATTCATGAATGATTTTTCTTGAGTGTTAAGAGGTGAGGGGAACTAGAAGTGTATAAGCCAAACACTGTGTGCCATCAACACCCTGAGCCACTGCAAATGGTGCAAAGTACTCACAATAATACTCTTGAGAAAGGGTGTTATTGCAGAAATCAGGAACGCAACAAGGTGTTATTCATCCATCTCAGAAACAAAAACCTGACATTTCTTACGATTTCATTTCAGCGAACTCAGTTGAGCTGGATACACCACAAGCTTTCCAAAAGCTGCTGAGTAAATGACGATTACTCACACAGAAAGTTTCTGTGACATGAATCTCACTGAAGTGAATGCTTCACTTACAAAGACTCTCCAAGACTCGAGAAGCACTCAGGCACAGACATCACTTGGGAAGTGATTTCCATCCCTATTTTACAAAGAAATTACAGTTTAAGTTGATTATTCATACTGAAAAGTAGGATTATATGTGAAATGTTTTAACTTTGAGGGTAAAATGTGTGCACCCCTCGTTACCAGTCCCATGAGTTTGCCCCAGGATCCATTTTGGGATAAAATGCTTTTTTTTCCCCCATAGCTGATCCCAGCCTGAATGCTGTCTCAGCTGCTAGTATCTGCCTTTGAGGAACTCAACAAAGGGTGGTGTCAGTGTTATCAGGGTCAGAAGTGGCAGTGGGAGGTTGTCTACTTTGCTCTTCGTAGGTTGCTGTACATTGGAGATTGTACAACAGATTAGCCATCTTGAAGGTTTTCTGCTTACTTCTTTAGAAGCATAAAAATGCATAGATAACTACATGAGCAGGAGATTCCACACAAATACAGAGATCTATGGGGTGATTCAGTTTTGCCTGTATGCTAAAATCAGTCAGATATCAAGCAGCTCGTCAGCATGTGGCTAGCTTGGATTTTTCTAGAGGTTACATTGTAGAAGGACAGAGGGTCATAATTAAAGTGCATTAAATGAAATACCAAAACTGTATAACATTTTAGCATGGAATTCATAGCAGGTACAGCTCTGTTCCAGCTGTGTAGTGATGCAGTACAGAAATGCTGCAGGGTTGCATCGATGAATTCACACATCAGGCTTGAAATACAACATGAGCCCCCTATACTTTCCAGGGTTTTTTTCCTACCCTTTTTGGCAGTGCATGCAAATAGATTAAAAACATTGAAGAAACAATTTCCAGGACAAACTCTTAAGGGTACATTCAGGCGCTTTCATACAACTCATGACTTTTACTCTTTCAGAATGAAATACTTTTGAAATGCCAAAAAAACAAGCTCTAGCCTGAGAAAACTTGGAATGTTGAATTCTTGCCTGGGTCAAGGGGGGATTTAAGCTGCTGATCTTCTCCAAGGAGGGTTGTGTTTTGGAAAAGAGAAGGACTGAGCAGACGGATGCTAAACAAACAGGTAGGAAATCATCTCTGTAGCAGAAAGAGCTAAAGATCCTGGCTTTTTCATGTGGTAAATGCTTTTATCAGCTCAAACTGTGCTTTTCTAAGCCTTCTGAATACCGGTGCATTTACTTAATACATATGCATGTGCACATTCAAGTGTGACCAAGGAAGTGCAGGCAGTCTGAAAAAAACAGGCAGCAATAAAGAAATGTGCAAAAGAGATCTGCAGAAGTGGAGAGGTGATCAGAGATGGAAGAGCTTGATGCTCTGCTCTGCATGGCGGCACTGATTTTATTCTGATTGCCCGTGTAGAGAGAGCTGGTCCTGTTTAGCCTGCAGAAAAGACGGCTGAGAGGGGATCTTATCAATGCCTACAAATATTTTAACGGTGGGTGTCAAGGGTACCACTTCCTGAGCTTACCTATGGGTGTGTTATGCGGGACAGTGTCAAAAGCCTTGCAGATGTCAAGGTAGACAGCATCCACTGCTCTCCCCTGATTTACCCAGCCAGTCATTCCATCATATTCCATCAGCCAGGCATTAGGCTGGCATAGATTGATCAAGCATGATTTCCCCATGATGAATCCTTATTGACTACTCCTGATAACCTTCTTTTCCTCAACATGCTTAGAGATGATATCCAGGATGAGCTGTTCTATTACCTTCCCAGGAATGGAGATGAGGCTGACTGTCCTGTGGTTTCCTAACTACTCCTTGCCCTTTTTGAAGACTAAAGTGACGCTGGCTTTCCTCCAGTCCTCAAGTACCTCTCCTGTTCTCCATGACCTTTCAAAGGTAATGGAGAATGGCTTAGCAATCACATCTACCAGCTCTGTCAGCAATCATGGGTGCATCCCATTAGGGCCCATGGATGTGTGGGTATCAGGTTTGCCTAAATGATCTCTAATTCAAACCTTGACCAAGGGAAAGTTTTCCTTTCTCCAGACTTACTTGCCTCCAGGGTCTGGAATTCCTGAGGACTGGCCTTGGCAGTAAAGACTGGAGCAAAGGAGGGGTTTCACTAACTCTGCTTTCTCTGTATCCTTCATCAGCAGGGCACCAATCTCATGCAGCAGCAGTCCCACATTCTCCCTCATCTTCCTTTTGCTACCATTGTACTTGAATGCTTTGTGAGATTTAATTCCAAATGGACCTTAGCCTGTGTAGTTACATTCCTGTGTTGTCTCACAACGTTCTTATATTCCTCCAAAGATTGATGGAGGGTTCAGTTTACTGGCACCTGTTTTACCAAATGATCTGAAATCTACTTAATTCTTACCTAATTAAGGAGCACAATCAGTAGGACTTAAATTTCATGGTCTTTCCTGATGTGAGGTTAAAGCTGCCTGAGCAGTCAGGATTTGCTAGCATTGTCTGCAGCAACTTACTAATCACAGCTACATTCTCAGCAGAATAGGATGCCAAGATGAATGTGTTTTCATAAGTCAGTACAAACACAAAACTTAAGGAAGTGTAACAACCAACATTTTTTTATTAGAGGGACAATGGCCAAGCCATTCAGGAGGAATTAATTCTCAGGATTTGACTACAGAAGAGCAGTACAATCTCATTGCTGTCCCTATGGCCAGCTGTGGGGCTGTTTTCAGAGAAGCTTTCAGCAGATGCCTTCCATCCTTTAGTCTTTGAAGCTGTGTTTCCTCTAATGGCATTAAGAAGAGCATCGATTCTGTCTTACTGGCTGATCTTGGTCCATAGTAGGGGCAGGGGGAAGGAGGAGACTGTAGGGTGTTACCAACTCACATGAAGAAACACTGACTTGTCTTCATCTGGCTAGTAGCCTAGGACTTTTGTGTACCACAGGTTCTTTATTTTTTCCACCAGCTGTTCAGCCAGTATACTGAGTTTAGTTGTTTCTCTGATGAGGAAGTTCCTGCAGGAGATGACAGTATACATGGTAAGAGAAAAAAATACATGATGGTAATCTCTGTCTGCTGTTAGCTGTCACACTGCCTGTCACTGAGAGTGCAAAGCTTGTCAGCAGCCCTAGAGGGGCTTTCCTCAGAATACAGGACTAGGCAGTATGTGTTTGCCGTGAGTTACATGAAACTGTCTCTCTAAGGTCATCATACTTTTGCTTTTGGGAGGAAACTTGTTCCCTTTTGAGGAATATGTATTCACAGCTAGAGTAAATTATGTGACTTGCATTCAGTGACAGCAGTGTTTCCCGGCACCCTTCCAGAGAGACTGATCCCCTCCCAGACAGTGACCCCCTCCCTCACTACCCATGTATAAAGAGCAGTAATTGCTATCCCCACAAGCATTGCTATGTTCAATGTGTATCCCTGTGAAGAGCTTGCACTTTCAAATGAAATCATATTGTCCCACTCCACCTTCCAGCACCCCACTCCCATTGTGGCCACACTAGGCTTTGATTGCTGATTCATTTCTCATTGGGTCTCCCCATATAGATACTTGATTACTCTGTTCTTTGTCCCACTGCTTTCTCTCCCTGTTTATCCATGGCTATTACAGTGTTAGTTTCCATACCTGGTCACAACAACTGCTGGAGTCTGGGCAGCATCTGCCAAGAACTGACCAACTTTAGGAGACATCTTGTTCACAGCTTCATAGATGTAAGCTGCAATTGCATCAGGGATGACCAGCCAGTCACGACGGTCTTTCTCAAAGATGGACTTTGAATGCACTTCTGAGAAAGGAAGCAAGAAACCATGAGGCTTCTCCAGTCACTTTGTGTCTCTGATATCTTACCCCCAAGCACAATGGAAAAAGACTTGAATTCTGAGGTTCAGGCCTCCCCCAGTATTTGCTCTCACAGCATCCCTCAGCACCTTATCCCTAGGTCATAGGCCTTACGTAGCCTTGCACCAGGTATGGACAATCTTCATGCCAGACCCGTGCCAACTTGTTTCACACTGCCAAGCACTGTATGTTTATGGTCTTGAACTGTGTTATACTGTGTTTATGGATGGGTTAGACTTCTCTAAAGCAAGTGAGCACCCTTAGAGCTGAGCCTTGTCTCAGGCAGACAGAAAAGCGTTTTAGACTCACCTGGGAGAGTCGTGCTAAGGAGCAGAATCAGAGCTATCACCAATGCCCTGGATTGCAGCATGATTTGCAGTAGCAGTTCTGCTCTCTACACCAAGAGACCTGCTGGAATCAGCATACAGTGTTTTGTTTGTTTTCAGAGAAATAAAGCATTCAAGTTAAACACCAGGTTTTTACAACAAACCTAACCAATAAATGAAGAAGAGAATAGGAGAGATCACGGTGCATTTCCTCTGAAGAAGCGAGGGAAAGATAATGTAAAAATGAAAGTATCCTTTTATTTGTATAATCACAAATATCCACAATGAATGACAGCTTTCAGAGCTCCAAGAAATATGTGGCAGTTCAAGCTACTTTTTTTTATCAAGAGCTAATAAGCCTTGTTTCAGCACATGATCAAACCATGAAAACTGGCAGAGGTCAGAATTGAGTTACTCCACGCATAAGTACAGCTGAAAAAATCACAAAAAGGGATTAGTTTGTGGGGTTTTATTTATTTATTTGTTTAAAAATTTGGTAAATTGCTCTAAAGAACATTGTGCCAGTGAGTGCATCACATACAATGATCACCTTAGGGACCCAGTGATCTCACTATTTTGTCTCGCTGTAGTTGAGGAGAGACCCAACAACCCAACTAGGTTCTCTTGTCTTTTCCACACTGGGATTAAGGAAGCAGATAGGAGGCAGAAATTCTTAAAAGGGAATAGTAAGTGCAAACTTTAGCTCGTTTATTTTATTAAAACAATTGGAGGAATTCTTGAAAATTGGTACTTGGTACATTAAAAAGATGGCATTACATCTAAACAAGCTTTTTAAAAATACTGCACTTAAAAAGGTGTTTAGAAGTTAAAGTTTATGCCCTGAGTTAGAAGGCTGGATCAGTCAGAGCAACATGAAGAAAACATTGCAGTATTAGGAATTGCAATGGCAAAAAAGGCTACAAGTTTATTACATGTGACTGCTTTGCTAAATCCTGTGCCAGGTAGCTGTAAGTCAATGCTCCTTCTTCTCCTGCACAAGACACCTATGAGTGTCTTACGGAGCATCCATCACTCAGCTTCAGTCCAGGTCACCACAAGCACTCCCACCCTCCTCCATTTCAGCAGTATTCCTGGCTATGTAGCGTGAGAAAGACCCACGCTTTGGCTTGCAATAAAAAATAAGGCAAAATTGGGGCAAGATAGAAGACCACCACCACTCACTTCTCTATATCCTAAATACAACTCTCACAAAGTCAATAGCACCCAGATCAGAGAGTTCCACTCTTACCTGTCCTGCTTTTTCTCTTTGTCAGGCCAAAGCTGAGGTAGATGCTCACCCGAGACACTGTCATTTATGCAGAGCTAATATAGCCATAGCAGCGGGTCAAAGGTCCTGCTTTGTTTCCCCATTTTCTCTTCTGCAAACACATCCAACTCAGTGGGACAGGCAAGAAGCTGTGGAGGACTCTGGACCTGTTTTTGAGATTTGGTAATGGTCAGTCTGACCTGAGCCTAAGAGACATGGAAGGCAGCTCCTGGGTCACTGAGTCCCCTACTTTTTGCAGTCAACCATGTCATAGATGCCCCTTTCATAAGCTGACCAAATTCCGTGTTAATAATAGCTAGAGCAGGGCTCAATTTTCCTCACACTGTTTCTATGGGAAGGCTTGTGCCCTAACCACACTGCTGTAACAGTTGGAACTTACTTGTGGCTGGTCCAACAAATGCATTGACCAAACAGTGCACAGGGGTAAGTATGCACCCAACTCACATTTCTTTTACTTATTTATTTTCCTCATGCCCATGTCTTTTTGCACAGACCAACAAGACGGGCGCACATCTGAGCCAGGTATCAAAACATACAAGGGGAAGCATCCAGCTCCAGGGCCCCCAGCTCAAGAAAGACATGGACCTATTAGAGTGGGTCCAGAGGGCCACAAAAAAAATGATGAGATGGCTGGCTGGACTCCTGTCTTATGAAGAAAGGCTTAAAAAATTGGTGTTACTTACCTTGGAGAAGGGAAGGCTCCAGGGAGACCTTAAGGCAGCCTTTCACTAAAGGGGGAATGTAAGAAAGGCAAAGGCTTTTTACCAAGGTCTTAGTGACAGGACAAGTGGAGGCAGTTTTAAACTGAAAGAGAATAGATTTAAATCCAATATAAAGAAGAGTTTTATGAGGCTGGTGAGACACTGGAAGAGGTTGTCCAATAACCCTGTTATTGAAAGTGTTCAAGTGTCAGATTGGATGGGGCTTTCAGCTACCTGATCTAGTCAAAGACACCCCTGCCCAAGGCAGGGGCAGAATGGATGGGATGATCACTAGAAGTCCCTTCCAACACAAACCATTCTATGATAGGTTCTCCCTAGGCTCCTTGGTCCCAGTTAGAAAGTGGCTGCATTGCTACTGTAGGACGTGTTTTCCCATAGCTCAAGTTCCAAGTGCCTGTTGGCATTTCAGTCAGCCAACCATCTGTATTTGGCACATACAACCACTGAGCAGTAGGGGGAAGAGACAGAAAGGCTCCAACACTGAGTCCCACAGAGCAGTAGCTCAGGGGAATGCGGAGGACATAAGGCATAAATTAAGCCTACTGTGTGAGACCAAACAGACCTCCATTCTGGCGTTAGCCATTTACTTTCTAGGTGACTGTCACATGTGGAAAGTGAAAAGCTCAACCAGCATCTTCATTTATCAGCCAGTCAAAATTTCTAGAAGACTTTCTTCTCATGGAGTTCAGACTACTTTAGCACCAAGCAGTAGTGTTGTTGTTTTACAGCCATGGCAACCCTATCCCTGGCGGTGTTCAAGGCCAGGTTGGACATAGCTTTCCTTGGGCGGCATGGTTTAGTGGGAGGTGTCTTTGCCCATGGCAGGGGGGTTGGGACTAGATGATCTTAAGGTCCTTTCCCAACTCTAACTATTCTGATTCTATGATACTATGATTGTTACAGTTGGTCACATCATTAGAAGGCTGCCAATGGTTCCCCAGACATTTTTCCATTCTCTTGGTATTTATTCCAACTACATTCTTCCTTAGAAAAACAAAGAAAAAAATATCCCAAAATAAGAACAAACAAACAAAAAAATCCCCCATACAATCAAACCATTCTGCATTTTTGCTCTAAAAATAATAGAAAATTCTTACTGACATATAGCAAGGTATTATTCCAGAAGTAAGAACAGAGAATTTTCAGTTCTACTTATGGTGCAAACACTAGAAGGTGATTTATGGTCTAGGAAGAACAGACAAGAACAAACAGTTGAAAGTTCTCTTTTATTTTAATTATACATTTGACAGTCATTGAAAAGATTCTACACACTTACCATCTGCTTTTATAGATGGAATAATATTCAGAAGACCAGCACAAGGCACATTATAGGCATGAAACTTAACAGAAATAGCAACAAGCAGTTGCTACTTGTGGAGGTTAATTTAATACAGCCTCTAGTGTCATCTCTCTCCTGTGTCAGGTCAACAAATGGAAGGCACTAAGAATATTAAGTGGGTGTTTTAAACTGATGTGCTGCTGGAGGTAGTAACACAAAGGGGGCTTAGCTACCCTATGTAGTAATACATACCACTGAAGAGCTTTGCATTGTGGTTGTTATCACATCAGGTAACTTCCCCCCACCTGAAGTTAGCCTAACCTTAGCTTGTGCTATCAATCATGAATATAATCCCAGAGATAGTAACTGGGCTTTTCAGCGCTTTCTACTGCCAAACAGGCACTTGCCAAGACCAGATCAATGATTGCACAAGAAGCAGCCCTTGCCCTCCATTCCTGGAATGGCATCCCAGAATGATAGCAGGTTCCGCAAATAAGCAAGAAAGCCAGATATTGCAAGTCCTTTCTTAATCAAATTAAAATTACATGATTTTTTATCTCTTTTATGAATCTCTGGTCTGAGGTGGAAAGCAGCTGACAGGAGTGGCACAGGCATCCTTATCTGCCCACGTGGCATGGTTACTTAATCATTACATACCCATTTTAAATTAGGGTAACTCCAGTGTCCACCAAGGCACTTCATCTGAGACAGAAAATTCATTCCAGGGGGTAAGGTATATCCCTTTAAGTGCATGACAGGAAGAATAAAAGTCTAGTATAGCAATAACTCCCATATATGAAACATACTAATTTTTTCATTACCACTTTTCTGTCTGCTTGCAGTTGTAAAGCACGAATATATGCATTTCCTTTGTCATTATTTCACAGCCCACTAACTGGTGATTTACAAACCACAGTGCATCTGTGTAAACCAGTAAACCTGGTACCATTTCTGCTTCCTTGCTTCATAACCTAATCTACTTCTGACACAATTTAAGAAGGTAAGACTGAGATACAATCAATTTTCCCTGAAGAGTTTTGTTTAATGTTTCTACAAACATGATTAAGGTGACTGAAGAGGAGCTCTGGTATGATAAAGATAAAACTCTTCAGACTTCACCCAGCACAAATTAAGTTCACACAATCTACAGTTGGTCACCCTAACTCAATGATGGAGACTAGAGGAACAAATAAAAATGGAGGGCTCCTTCACATCATCTGAATAAAAGTACAACCTCTATAGTTAGCGTGCTCATTCTACAGCAAGCTTCAACAGCTCCTACTGTTACACACAGTCATCTGGGTTTTCTTTTCATGAATTTTCTTGCTGTGTGAGGGAGTTCTTGCTCTTGGGAAAACTTGGTGGGTATGTGTTGGGTTATGCACAACTGAATGCTAAGGAAAGTGAACACATCTTGGGATCTCATCTGATGTCTCAATACCCTCTACTCCTGACGGAGAGAGGAGCAGCCCTTCCCTGAAACCTGGACATTTGAGATGGGTCAAGATGACAGGAAGTTGTTCTGCATGATACATGGACCTATTGGAAGGAGAGAGTCAAATTCCAAACCACCTACTTAGCTTCCAAGTGTAGAATCTGCAGTGCCCTGGGTATCTGCTAAAAGTTGCCACAGGGCAATGCTAAAGTCAGAACAGAATGCTGGTTTTGGGAGAAGGAGTCCATATTATTTTCTGCCATTCCATTACCATAAACTCCTCCTAGCTAATAAAAATACTAGCACATCATAGAAGAGAGGGTGCATAAAGTCCTCAGCATGTCATTAAATAAGAATGAAAATGACTGACAGCCAGTGGCTGAGAACCAAATTCAAGAGTGATACTGGCTTTGCAAGTTTGGAGAACACAATTCCCTGTATTTCAGATGTAACTCATGGGTCAGTCACATTATTCATAGTTTGGGTTTAACGGAGACAAGGACTACACTTAATACAGCCTTCCTTTCTTGAGTTCAAACTTCAGAGCTTCCACTCATTTTCATTTGTGCTAGCCATCAATTGCTGGTGAACAGCCCCTCTGTCTTCAAAAATAAGCCTCTGGTTCTGAAACAAAATCAACCAGATAAGCTAGTGGGTCCTCCTGTTTTACCTCCATAAACACGATTAGATATAAGCACTGTCAGCCAAGAAACTGCACAAAAATGAGCACTTTGTAGTGGCCTTTGATCAACCAGTAACTGCATCGGAGCATTCAGGTAGGCGCATTTGCGCCAAGTATGATGCTTCCCATCACTGTCCAAAGAAAAGAAAAAAAGGAAGAGGGCAAAGTGAAAGCCTCTCCCTGTCAGTCTTCCAGGGGAAAGTATAAACACATCAGTAATTAGGACATTAAAGACCAAACAGTAGCAAGTGTCCCATGTGGCACTGGCTGGGAAATAAGCTAGGAAATGCAGTCACTGATAATGGCCAATCTCTAGTGCCTGTGGGTTACAAAATAAGGCACAAGATGCTCCAAATGCTCCCTGACAACAGTTGAGTCTCTTGAATCTTAAGAAGTACCTTTGGCAAACCAGTTTCCTGTGGAAGCAGCCAGCAGCCAGAGAACCTCTCCTTTTCCAGTATATTTTAAATGAAAACAGTGGATGAATCACATCAAGGATAAATGGTAAATTCTTCTCCACAAGTGGTCTTAGAGTATAAAGAAATTCTCTGTTCTAGTTGCGAGATGAGAGATGAGAAATCCCTGCAATCTAGCTACACATCAGATGCACAACATATGTGGAGTTGGTTAAAGTGTCAGGGTAAGGATCAAGGATATTAATAAAAAAGGTAACTGTAAAATGCTTTCAGATCCCTGTATACCAACCCATGTATACGATACATGGCACAGAGAGCAAAGGGAGAATATAAAATGCATGGAAGAGTACATGGCTTAGGAAAGATACATTCACCAAAGCCATGCTTCCTAGAGTTGAAGAAAATTCTCGTCCATAGTGTGAGGGACAGTAGTCAGTACTGAGCAAGCTCAGCTCCTGTAGAGATGGCCAAAGCTTGGTCAATGTAGCCCTTTAAGTTTACAAATAAATTCAAGCCTGGGTTAAAGGCTATAACAAGTGTCTTTCAAGGCCCTAAGGTGTAAACATAAGTTTTTTACCCTGTAGGGCAGGTTGTTTCAGTCAGTGTAAGGCAGATAAGCTGGTAATTTGCAGACATGCTAGTGCGCCCATATTAAGGCAGTCAAACATCCTTCCAACTTGGTGATCCTTGTGTTTGGGAGAGAAAAGGAAGCAACTGCCCCAGCTATGCTGAGCAGCCCGGCAGAAGCACCAAACATTACATATTCTGAAGCAAAACAGAGGACCTCACAAAGGAGATACCGTGCCTTCCTACACCAAAATCCCAGGGGACCGGATCAGGTGACCTTTGGAGGCCTCTTCCAACCTAAATTATTCTATTCATAATTCTAATCATTGTAGCTCTTCTCCAGTAACCAGTGTGCAAAGGACCAGCATTCTATGGAGCGGGCTCCTTGCAGTGTCAGAGTACCTAACGAACACAACTGGTATCTCTCTTTAAAGACTGGGGATATACCATTTACTGAAAAATACCTGCTGTTTCCAACAGATCATAGCCCATTGCAAACCTAGATTTCCAAATGACAGCAAGAAAATGGGTTATGTTTTGCTTTCCTGGGCACTAGAGGAAGATCCTTTGGAGCTGAAAGTCTGAGGGGTAGCTGCTTTATCTGTTTTTTGGGTTTTTTTTGCTGTTTGTCTGTTCAATCACGAAAAGCACCCCAGCTTACAGAGTAGAAGGATCTAAGAGGAGTCTGGTGAGAACCTTAGTTCTTTCAGTAGTTGCATTAAATGACTATGCTTCTTCCACTGTGGGAACTTCCTCTGTCCTGCAAGAGAAAAGAAAAGGTTCAGGAACAAGGAAGGATGAATGGAAGTATTATGTTTTTCTACCTGCTCTGATCACCATAACAAACCCATTCATATACATACACATCCTAGCTGGGACTAGAGCTGCAATTCCTTATGAAACTCAGAAGGGAAAATGGTAATGTGCAAAATATAGCCTTCTGAGAAGACTCCCACCTGGTAAAATTCCTCATATATGTGATAAGGGACAATTAACATTTTTTTCATTTTAAAAAACATTAATTTTTAAAAATACAGTGTCTAACTTAGAGACTAGCAATTGGATATGAAGCTTCTCACACTGAGGTTGCTACCTGAAATCTAGTTCCAGTGTAAACTGACAATATCAGCTGCGAAAAATAGCTGTTCACTGTCCATTTAATTCATGCTCAGTTTTCAGGAGCCATCCTCTTCCACCTGGCTTGGAGGATGGCATATTTCTCACCACTATAGTCTCTCATGATCTTAAAGCCTGTATCATGTAGGGATCTTACCTGGACACTTTCCCATATGAACCATCTTAGAAATATCACCAACATACTATAGAAATTAATTATTGGAGATATAGGAGATAATAGGAGAATCATGCACATATTAAAAGACATCAGAAGCAAACCAACACCAGAGAGGGTTGCAGAGGATACTTAGTATTGCTGCCTACTTGGAAGTGCTTTCTCCCACCGACAGTGCCAGAACAGCTATTCTAACACCAATGCATATACAGAACCTCAAATGACTAGGTGGGGAGAGGAGTGAGAGTGTATAACACGTCACACAGTGTGAGATGTGATAAGGGACCTGCTTTGACTGCATACTTTGCCCCTGAACACGCTATAGCCATGCAACATGTCTCTTCATAGGCAAGCTGCGCAGGGCACCCCGTGCTCCCTACCCTCTGAAAAGCCAACAGACTGCAGAAAGTAACATTCACTTTTACTCCCCCAAACCCATCTCTTCCCTTAGATGAGAAAGTGAAAAACCAGCTGACTCACCGAGCGTGGCCCTGCACTGCCTTTGTGCTTCTTGTCCTGACCTGGAACGATTTCTAAGGAGCGGTAACTGGGGGGTTTCTCTTCCGGCCATTCCCGAGACCGGGACCGACGCCTGCGGTTTGTCACTGGGAGATGAACTTGCTCTTCTGAGGAGCTCCATGACCCTTGGCGAGAGGGGGGAGAATAGCTATGTCGCCGCTGACCTGAGCTATTGCTTCTGCTGGTGTGGTGCTGGTAATCTCGCCTCCCTGCAGGCTCCTGCCTTCCACCACGATGATGGCTGGAGCGCTCCTTGGCCTCCTCCAGATAGAAACTGCAGCTGCTGCTGCTGCCCCTGCCCCTGTCAGCCTGGCGTGTGGGTGACACATCCCGTCTGGAGTGCAGGGGCCTGCCATTGTAGCCATCTGTCCTCTGCCTCTGAGGATGGCCCTCTTGCTGCCTGTCCCAGGGCTCCCGTCTGTAGCTGGAATGAGAATCCCCACTGGAAGGCAAGGGCCACCTCCGGTTTTCCCTCTTGTCCTCTGCTGCATAGTCCCAGGTTCTGGGGGTGCGGGCAGCTCTCTGTGGCCGTGAAGAGTTGCTGCTCCCATGGATAGAGATGTGATCCGTTAGAGGTGGCATGATCTCAGAGCCCAGGGAGGACAGCAGGCTGGGCTGCACACCCTGCAGCTGGTGGGAGGGTGGCTGGAGCTGTGACATGTTAAGGTTTTGGATTTCAGACTCCAGATAGTCCAAAACACCCTTGTTAGTGGAAAGCTGAGCCTGTGGCTGCACCAGTGGAAGACTGTTTTGCAGAGACACATCTAAGGGTAAAAGCACAGAAGTACACAGAAAGTCAAGGGGAAACAATACTGGCTGAGCCCCTTTTGAGCCTCTCTTCTGCTCCTCCTCAATGCAAGAACTGCACGAGTTTTAGGCACTACAACCAGCACATCCAGACCATACAAGGTAAAGTGCAAAGAATAGTACCAGTAAGCTGCAGCATGATCTGTTTCTTGGGCAGCAAAGGTAAGAAATCAGTCATACAGCACACCTGTCTTCGTCTAGAGAAAGCCACAGCTAATGTGACAGGTTGGTGATAGTCCTGCTCTGAGCAAGAGGTAGGCCCAGATGACCGTAGAGGTCCCTTCTAGCCAACATCTATAAAAAAATAAATTTAAGGGAAACTTAAGCACAGGAGATTCAAGGCCTGTGGAAAACACGGGCTAAGAAACTGCCCGAGGAATGTACTCGCCCATTTTCTGCCAGCATGGATTTCATAGAATCATAGAAAAGTTAGGGCTGGAAAGGACCTTAAGATCATCTAGTTCCAACCCCCCTGACATGGGCAGGGACACCTCCCACTAAACCATATCACCC
>JAOEHY010020118.1:0-24663 GCA_025447955.1 Psilopsiagon aurifrons
TGCAGCCCCTTTAGGCACTGGAGCTGCTCTGAGGTCTCCCCTTCAGAAGCCTTCTCTTCTCCAGGCTGCCCCAGCCCCACTCTCTCAGCCTGGCTCCAGAGCAGAGCTGCTGCAACAGGGACTGGTTTGTTTTGTGAATGTGCTCAAACCACCCGGTTCCACTTCCCAGGTTACAGTACCCGTTAAAACTCCCATTTCTCTGCAGCCTGAGCTGAGTGGTTTTAACCCTGAGAAAAGTCATTATTTTGACTTGCACAGGCAGCCTGTGAGTTTTCTGCCACACGTACGTTTCATTCCACCTGTTCCTAAGGGGGTTTCTTAAAATAATTTTTCCTGTCTTTTGAAGTATGCAGAGTTAAGAATTTTACTTTACTTCAGGCCAATTTTGGGGCCTGTTTTTATGTGTCGATATAACTCATGAAGTGATTTGCTTGAGTTGCTTTTCTGTACTTTCTCCTAGTTTCAAAATCTTATTTTTAAGTATTTTTCCCATAGAACCATCCTTTTGTTACCTAAAGAAACCTCGAAAAACCCCACAGAGGGGTTTAGCTGCTTGGAAAGATTTCTGCTGGCATGTGAAAGGTGTTTGTGGTAGAACTGGAAGGTTCTAGATGCACCCTTTCTAATAAGATGATGGTTTTGTCTTTGTTTGTGAATAACATATATTATATATATGTCTATTTATATATATTAAAATTCCCGTTTCTTTGCCACTTTATCTTCTATGTAATGTGGGTTTGGCTGTGACTGGAGCTTCTGCCAAGCACAGAATACTTCAAGGAATGATTCCCCAAGTTCTTCCAAAGTGTATTTTTTTTTTGTGTGGTGAAATTCTATTTCATGGGATCCTTGTTTTGTTTTCCTCTTTAGCATCCAAGGCACCTGTGGCCAGCAACCTTGCCCCTGCAAACAGCAGACCAGCATGGGTGAGGAAAGATCAGCCTCCCACTCAGAAGCAGTTTGTATTTGAAAAGCCATCAGAGGTAAAAAGTACACCGTAAGGAGCAGAACCTCATCTTTATTAAACTACAAATTATAGGAATCATCTCACTTTGAGGTTATAGTTTCATGTTTAAAAGCTCAGCTGAGCTCAGCTTTGGGTTTCTACCAAGCAGAGTTTGCAACTGCCTTGCATATATGGCAAACAGAAAGTTACAGCCTCTCTTTTTAGCCTCAGAATTTGTGTTTTCATTATGTTCCTGTTCATAACTGCTGGGTTTGAGAGAGCCAAAAGAATACATTATCCTGAATATTCAGGATGATGCAAGGATTTGAACACTTTGAATGTCTTATTTGTTACCGGGGAGGAGCATGGGGTCTGTTTCATAGACAGAGTGTTTGAAAAGCTGTTTTCTTGGCCTAGAAGGATTGTCAATGGTCTGGGAAGATTCTCTTTTCCCTATGTCAGAGCTTTGATATCTATCTAGTTCTGTATTTTGACTGTCTTGCTTGCTCGACTCAGCAGCTCCTGCATCTCAGCACTGAGCTCAGAGAAGTATAGATCGCTGAGACACCAGAATGACAATCCAGGCTGGATTCAACTGCTGTGCTTGTTTGTTCTAACAAAACCCAGCTATCTCAACCTGTGCAGACAAGTGTCAGCTCTTGATGTCTGCTCTGTCTTGTGTTTTTCTCATTGTCTGAGGCCTGGGATTTGTTTATCCCTCCTATAATTGCTCTAGATTTTTACTTCCAAATGTAAGGATAAGGTTTTTGGGGGTTACAGTTGATAAATAGGAAGTATTGTAATGATCCAAGTAATTTAGAAATTAATGTCCTTTAGGGGGCAGTTGATTGTTAAAAATCGCTGCAGGAATAGCTGCATTTAGGAGTTTCTGGGGCATAGAGGGAGTCATTGAGACAGGACTGCTTACCGGGTGTCCAGAGGTATGTTTTTCTCACTGGCATATCAGTATGCAGCTATATAGAGTCACTAGAGATGGCAAATAGTTCTGTTTGACTAGAATGTGCCAGGTACTTTAATGTTTAATATTCACCATCTATTGTCTTGTTTCCTTTCAGGTAGAGCGCAGAGTTCCTGAAGCAGGTGTGATAGAGTGAGTATGCAGCTGACTTAACTGGCCTTTTGTTGGTTTTCTGGTTTGTGAAGCAGTGGGAATCTGCTGGAGAAGAATTCCTTCTCTGTTACCACTGCCATGCCTTTGGAAGAAATGTTAGTAGATAATGTGGCCTTTCAGCCTTTTTATCCTGAACTGAGTTTGTGATAAGGAGAGTCCGAGTCTGTGTAAATGAATTCTTATGGATTTAGTGTAGCTTTATAAACCAGGAAGAGCAAACAGTTGGACATTCTGGATCAGCAGAACTGCAAATATGTCTCTTTTGGTTGGCAATGTATGTTTTCGTAGAACAGTCTCTGTGTAAGTTTTACTGGAGATTACTGTTATCCAGGAATACAGCTGGTGTGGCAACTCAAGCAGCACTTCCTTTGCAGGTTTGGAAAAGTAGCTGCTAGTAAGTGTCACAGTGAAGCTATTCATAGATCACTTACCCTTTGTGTTGAAATGGGGATCATCTCAGAATAGCTTTGTCATGAAGTGTGACAGTGTGGTGGTGTATGGTTAAGTTACAGACTTTGGAAATTAAATTTGCCTCAATTTGGTTATCTTTAGGTAGAGTTCTCTTACTCAGTGTGACTACAAACACAGCCATAGTGGTCAGGGTGCAGTCTTGTATGGTTATCTCCTTTAGATTCCCCGTGGCATCCCTCATTTACTCTTCTCTAGCACCCTAAAACTGTGTCGTGAGCCTTTGGTGAAATGAGAGAGGCAGTACACACAGACTCATTTGCTTCTACATCACCCCCCTTGCTGCATTACTCTGACCTTTTCCCTTTCTCCTCTCCTCTCCCCTCCTGTCTGCAGAAAATTTTCCGTAGTCCTGGCTTACAGCAATTCTAGCCCATGCTGCTCAGTGTAAGGTAATTTCTTATTGCTGGTCCATCTAATGCCTCTTTTCTTTCTACATCCTCAGCAAGCCTGGTGTGTATGAGCTCAGCAAAGAACCAACTGGCATTTCTAGGTAAGTGGGTGAAACTTGGTTGCTATTGCAGGATAATGTGGTGATACTCAGCTTTCTGAAGTCTACTCTGTAGAGTGCTGTGACTCCAGCAGGTGCACATTGCCCTTCCTGTGTATCTTCTGTTTAGACTACTTCTGGAATTACTTTGAGTATGAACTTAACATTCAGAGTGTACTGCATCTAGTGTTCTTGTCCAGAATGAGGAGAAGGAGCTCTGTCCATGTGTTTTAATTCAGAGTAAGTTGCTGCTTGAAATTTGGATCACAGTTTCTGTATTAGCAAGTGCCTGATGTCTGTGTTGTGTTGTTAAGAGATACCGAAACCTTTTAGCTATAAATTGAATTTGTTTTAAATTAATCTAACAAAGGCATTTAACTTCAGGCAGATTTGGTAACTTTAGGGTTGTCTCTTTTGCTTGCATGCTATGCCTTAATTATTTCAGCTTCAGAATGCTTCAAAACAAAACCTACTCGTTCTGTGATTCCTCCTAACTTAAATACACTTTATTTTACCTTGCTGACTTAACTGCAATATCAGTATTAATCCTTTTCTTCTGAATTTGATAGATTTTAGTAATAATGGAAAAAATGCCAAGGATATAGTAACTTTTTATGCATTTATTTCAAAGCTTTCATCTTGGTTTCTTCTCCAGCTGCAAATAAACTTTTGTACCAGTTTGCAAAGTAAAAGCTTTGACCAGATGGAAAGAAAAAAGATCAAGAGCCAGCTGGGTTATTGTCATTGCTGGAGTTTGTTTTTGTACTATATTGCTGGAATGTATACATTTCTGGAAAGTTAATAATGTTTTAGTACCTTTGCTATGTGTCCTTATTGTAACGTCTCTGAAGCATTGAATACATGTGAGAGTAAACTCCTGTCAGTGCCATTCCTACTCTGCAGCCCACCACAGTGGCTGGAATTTTTGAATGCTGCTGTTAGTATAGGCAAAATACACATATGAAAATGTAAAAATAAGGGAGCTTAAATACTCCAAGGTTCTTGTGCTTGGAAAAGAGAGGGTAGGATGGCAGTAGTGATTGGCATGGAGATGGTGAATAAAAGGCAATTATTTACTTATGTTGATTGTAGTACCATAATCAGGGCTATCTGATTATCTCTTCTTCAGGCACTGTAGTGATAAGACGAGGGGCAATAGGTTCAAGTTTTAACAAGGGAGAGTTAGGTTAGATCTTAGACAGAAGTTCTTCCCTGTGAGGGTGCTGAGGCACTGGCACAGGGTGCCCAGAGAAGCTGTGGCTGCCCCATCCCTGTTAATGTTCAAGGCCAGGTTGGACACAGGGGCTTGGAGCAGCCTGCTCTAGTGAAAGGTGTCTGTGCCCATGGCAGGGGGATTGGAACTGGATGATCTTAAGGTCCGTTCCAACCCAAACCATCCTGTGATTCTATGATTCTGATTTATCAGATGTGAAGTAAATAACAAGCAGACAAAAGCCATTTTTCACATAGTATATAGCTGATTGTGAGACTCATAGTCTGTTGGTGGTGTCATAGGTTTTTGTATGTTTTAAAAAGCAATTAGAAGTGTTTGGTGAGGGGAAGACTCATCAGGAGCTCCTGCTACCTACTGTTCTTTACTTCATACCTGGTTTTGGCTGTGGTCAGAAATAGATACTGGGCTTTGCATTTTCTTCTGATGCATTACAGCCATTCTTAGCTCCTTTGGGGATCCTGGAAAATAGAATATGTTATCAAAGCACCTATCTAAGTGTATATTCCTTCCATCTTTTATCTTTTTCTTCCTTAGGATTCATTTGATTCCTGGCTTTATTGACTCAGAACAAGCAGATTGGATGTTTGAACAGCTCCTCCAAGACATACCCTGGGGTCAGCGAACTCACGTCAGGCAGGGTAAGGAGTGTGTAGACCAACTTTTCAGGTCATTCCAGGTCACTTCCATACCAAAATCCATGCATTATTTATCACTGTTTTTCAGTTCACATATTACCCCTCCTACACATTTCCTTCTATTTTTTCAATGTGCATCTGAGGAGTACTGCTGCTTATTTTTCACTCTCAGTACCGTGTTCCTATTGCCAATTAAATAAGATCTTTCCAAATTAAAATTGCCTGTCTTAAAAATCTTTGCATTTTACTGCCTCCTCTGTCATCTCCAGTTCTTTTTCCCACTCTTTTTTCAGATGTAGCCTGTACTCCATCCCTTCATACTGTCTCCCAGCAATGCTGCAAAAACTGTGTTCTTTGAGGTTGTCACCAGGAATAGTTTTTGCCTCTCTCACTTAAAATCCCAGCAGAGCATGTTTCTTTTCCCTTGTCTTTGCTTATTAGGTCCAGTATGCAGGAAGTGAAGATGCTGCTATTCTGGATTTGTTCACTAAGGGGCACCTGTTACAGCTAGATTTCTCTTCAGTCAGGAAAGGATGTAAGATACTATCACTACTATCAGAGTAGTTACTGGACAGGGCTGGGAAATGTCTTCAACATCTGTATTTACATCAATATCTGCTTTCAATAAAGGTACCCTATGATAGAGAATATTACCTGTGGAGCATGAGAAATAACTACCAAGATAGTCTTTTCAGAAGTTGAAAGTACTTTTAACTTGGTTTCTATTACACAGCAGAGCACACACATATATTGGGCCTACAGGAGTGTTGGAGAGGGACTCTTCATTAGGGACTGTAATGATAAGGGGTGATGGGTTCAAACTGAAACAGGGGAAGTTTAGATTAGATAAAAGGAAGAAGTTCTTTACTGTGAGGGTGGTGAGGCACTGGAATGGGTTGCCTAGGAGATTGTGAATGCTCCCTCTCTGGCAGTGTTCAAGGCCAGATTGGATGGTGCCTTGGGTGACATGGTCTGGAGTGAGGTGTTCCTGCCCATGGCAGGGGGTTGGAACTGGATGATCTTAAGGTCCTTTCCAACCCAAACGGTTCTATGATTCTATCATTCGACAAAATATTACTTGTCCAACCTTACTGCATTCTGCTTCTCTAATACCATTGGTGCTGCTCTCCTTTCCACTTCATCTTTTCATTATCTTTCAGTTTTCAAGCCTTTTGATAAGGCAACTGAAAAAGTTTTTCTGTTTTGCATTGTTTAGATGTATCTTTGGAGGAACCAAGGCTTACCTCCTGGTATGGGGAACTTCCTTACACGTACTCCAGGATAACAATGCAGCCAAACCCAAATGTATGTATATATTTACTGTTTTCTTCTATTATCATCTACAGAGAAATCCTTTACAGAGATTCAGACACAACAATTACCTCTATCTTCTATTTTTATCTGGAGTATTAGCATTGTGTTTGTAATCAGCAACAGATTCTAGTGGACCATGAACAGCTTCATAAAACAAGTGTTAATGAGTGTGTTGGCTGAAAAAGACATGATTTAGTTGCTCAATATTGGCAAAAGGAAGTTACCAGTCCTTAGTTTAAAGTTCTGCTTTAGAGTTACTGTAGCTCTGGACAAAACTCCGAATTGTTCGGTGTGACCTACTCAATGCCCATTTGTAAAGGAGAGCTTCTGCCTAAGAGCTCATCTCAGTCTCCCCTCTGGTGGGTTAAAGCCATTCCCCTTCTCCTCTCCCTACAGGCCTTTGTCCAAAGCCCCTTTCCATGTCTCTTGTAGCCCCTTTATGCACTGGAGCTGCTCTAAGGTCTCCCCTTGAGGAGCTTTCTCTTGTCCCAGCTGACCCAGCCCAGCTCTCTCAGCCTGTCTTCATAGAAGAGGTGCTCCAGCCCTCTGATCAAGGTCACTTAGCTAGAAATACCCCTAACAAAGAAAGATGGTATGTTGAGGCTCCTGCAGTGTAGCCAATAGCTTATGAACCCTTTAAACATGGGTAAGCATGGTAAGAAGGTGGTGCAGACTCAATTATTAGAGGTGGATACAAGGATACAGTCCTGGCTGCTTGTTCCTTCTTCTGCCAGTCAAGCACTGGGAGCTTTGGAATCAGTTCTTTATCCTCTCTTAATCATTTTTTTTGCTTATATAACAGGCAAAACTCCTGGCCTACATTGGCTTTGGCTTTTCTTCTTTTATATGTACTTATGGAGTACTTAAATTCACTCTGACAGATGAAAGTCGTGATGTAGGTTTGTGACATTAAATAATGATTCACTGCACTTGACTTGCACAGAAATGTGCGGAGCTGCCGGGGGCCATGGGCACAGCAAGATGTTAGCAGAGGGAAGGACGAAATCCAGGACTTATGACACTGGTTTTGAGAACTACTGAATGTCAGTCTAAACCCCAAGAGGTGATGAGTTGGGCTCAAGAAGCAGCAGAGTGGGGACAGAAGGCTATGCTGTGACAGCGTTAGGGAAACTGTTGTCTCTTGTTCTGTGACAACACATGCAGCAACTGAGATCATTTAGTCATTGATTGCAGCTTTCTGGATGATCTATGCCTGTCAGCAATGGCCAAGTAACCAGGCCCCTGTGTTAAATTCCTTTAGCTTGGCCAGGAGGGTAAAAAGCCAGGTATACATGGGAGAGTTGCACACTTTCTGCTTTAGTTAAGAACTCCCAATGTTTATCCACGGTCAGTTCAAGCAGATTTTACTCTTATATATTCCTCACCTTTCAGTTAATTGAGGTGACTGGCTATGTTAGTAGCAAAGGCAGACTGGCTTCATAGCTCTAAGAGATGATTTAATATTGGGTGGTAGGTAACATACATGTTTTTCAGAAAGCCCATTCTTCATCTCACTAAAAATACAATCAGAATTATTTGGGGCACTTGTTTGGTTTCACATCTGTTGTGATTAAAATACAGTATATTTTGTTTTCCCCTTATGTTTTTATGTTACCTGCTGCTGGACTTCTTTCTTTGTATTTACCCTTCTGCTGTGCTGATTACAGTGGCATCCTCTGCTGACCATGCTAAAGGAGCGCATTGAAGAGTTTACTGGCTACACCTTCAACTCTCTTCTCTGCAACCTGTACAGAAATGAGAAGGACAGTGTAGACTGGCACAGTGATGATGAGCCATCACTGGGAAAAAATCCTGTTATTGCCTCACTCAGCTTTGGTGCTACCCGGACCTTTGAGATGAGAAAGAAACCCTCCCCTGTGAGTGCTCATATTGCATTGAGAGAACAATATAGTTACTAAATATGTTTAGTATTTTCACCCTGGTTAGAGAACTTAGTTACTGAAAGTGTTTAATAGTAGTTAATAAAAGCACAACTTCTAAAGTTCTGTGGACTAAAGCACAGGGATCAGAAATCTATTGCATGGAGTGGGACGTCCTAAGGATGGGAATGGGACCACTTTAATAATGTGCAGTGAAATTGCAACCTGGGCACTCTTCTGCCCAAATAAGGGCCTTTTGTGTTACTTAAAATGCAGTCAGTAATGATAAAAGGGGACTTCCAGTGTGTAAAGGAACCAAAGAGTTGATACCATTTTCTTCATCGTTGTGTAATGTGTAGTGTATGTGGGATGAAAAGCACCTCTGACTGCTCTTGTAAGTAAAAATCCTCTTAATAATATTTGCATTTTGGCTTGTGTGAGTTCAGATTGAGAGTGAGTGAAGGAAGGAGCTTGTTTCTTTTCCCTAAAATATTGAGGAATACAGAGAAATTGTCTGAGCAGCCAGGGGTCAGGTTAGAAAAGATAAGGCCCTGACAGGATTAAAGCTGGCCAGAGATAGTAAGGGCAATAAGAAAAACTGCCATAAGTACATTGGGGATAAAAGAAAGTCTAGGAAAATGTGGGTGCAGTGTCGGGGTGATCCCATGCACAATTACAGTCTGAATAGAGATTGGATTAAGAGCAGCCCTGAGGGGAAGGACTTGGTTGTGCCAGTTGATGAGAAGCTCAGCATGATTCAGCAGTGAGTGCTTGCAGCCCATAAAGCCAACCTTATCCTGGGTTGCATTAAAAGGAGCATGAGCAGCAGGTCAAGAGAGTTGATTCTTCCCCTCTGCTGCATTCTAGTAAGACCCTCCGCCGCAGTCCTGTGTCCAGCTCTGTGGCAACAGCACAACAGGGACATGGAGCTATTGGAGGAAGTCCAGAGAAGGCCACGGAGGTGCTGTGAGGGCTGAAGCAGCTCTGCTCTGGAGCCAGGCTGAGAGAGCGGGGCTGGGGCAGCCTGGAGAAGAGAAGGCTCCTTAAGGAGAGACCTTAGAGCAGCTCCAGTGACTAAAGGGGCTACAAGAAATCAGGAGAGGGGCTTCTTGTGAGAGCAAGAAGTGACAAGCCAAGGGGGAATGGCTTTTAACTGCCAGAGGGGAGATTTAGATAACTGTCACATCCTACTTCACAGACTAAACAGAAATCTTTACTTTGATAAGGAGGCATATGTGGAACATCCTTCCAGGAATTACTTGGCAATTCAGTAGAGGATACTCTTTCAAGATAAAATGCCATGTTTGGGAATGCTGTGTTTACAAGCCAACCAAAAACTTAGATTTTGCAATTGGTATTTATCCAAGTAAAGGAATCAAATCACACATTCCTGTGTTGTGAATACAGGCCTAATTTTAGGGTATCGTGCTTCAGGTGTCTTTTCTGCATGTGCAGGCTTTGAGAACGTTGGGAAGAAGTTTGCTGTCTGCTTATAGTGCTGTTTATTCTGAGTAAGTAATGCAGAAAGGTGATGATTATCTGCCTATTGGATAAATGTATGCTGACAAACTGAAGTCTACCCATCCAGAGTCACCTTGGTCAGCTAATTGTGAACAGAAAAGGTCATAATTTGATCCAGAAAACAAATAATCTGTATTTTTTACCACTTCTCTGAGTTGCAAATTACGTTATCTGAAGTGAATTTAATCCCTGAGCATGAGATCACGTAACCCGTGCATTATGTCAGCGGGCATCAGTGCATTATGTCAGCAGGCAAAGCATGAGTAAGTATGCTGTGATAATAATACAATGTCGGCTGGAAAGCTCAGCTTCTGGGAAACTGTAATTGGTGCTTAGATTAACTTCTAGAAGTACACGTGTTCCCCTTCAGTTTATCAGGATCAAAGTCACCTAGGTTTCAGTGTAAACTTTGCAGTTTCCCTCTTAAAAATCAAACCCAGTTCTCAAGCAAGGTGTCTTTTTGTTCTGTTTTCTATTTTCTGTAAAGACACCACTATGAGCAAAGGGGGAAATTCACTCTGTGCCATTCATAACTCGCTGCCTTCTTTGATCTGTACGGCACAGTTTCTTCCCAAGATTGATGATTTTCCATAGATGTATACCTCAAGCTCTCCTCATTTTATTTCTTCAGTGCCTCTGACCTGATCTTTCTGTCTCTTCATACCTATGAAGTGTATTTCTTTTGCAAGTGTGGTATACTTGTTCCTAAGGTATGATCCCCATGTGCAGAGTGATCTTTGAATAAATTACTATTAACTGCATCTTGTGCCTGAGGAAATTCATACTTAATATTTACATGGCACGCATTACATCTTCTTTGCACCATCCCAAAGCCTGCAATTTTCAGAGAGCATCCTGTGACACTCCAGGCTTTGCCAAGTAGGAGTTACAAAAGGTTCTGATGGAAATTACAACCTTTCAGGCCGTTCCACCAAATAAGTGATTTTCATACTCTGTTGTAATGTCGCATTCTCCCTTTTATTAAGAGAAAGTACAACGTAGATATTTGATCATGACTTTGTTCAAAAGCAAGTTAGGGGAAGAGGAATGTACTCTAGGGAAAAGGGATTTGGATTAACAGTCATCACAGGCAGCCAGGCTCTCCCTGGTCTGTAATCTGCCTGTATCAGTACATCGGGTTTTCCACAATTAAGTTTTCACTAAGGAGGAAAAGAGAAAGAAAATCCTTATCCTCCCAAAATTAAACCTTTCTGAGGACCAATATTCCAGTATTTCAAATTCTAGAGTTTCAAAGGCCTTAATTTTCCTCAGTTCTTGTGCTTTTAAGTGTTTGGAGATGAAAGATGGAAAGATGTAGTGAAAATACAAGATGAGAAATACTATGGTAGAAGCTCACTGTGAATAGATGCTACTGGAAAAAAGAGAACTAAAGTGGCTGCCTGTGTGTGATCATGTACTGGGTATAAAACAGTGTGTACCACAAGTCAGGTAATGCCTTGTAGAGGTATGGAAGAACATCAGATCAGAGTGTTCAGAGACTTCAGGTCATGTTGCCGTTATTTTCCATATTGTATTTTGAAGTGAACTTCTTAAAGAATAAAAACCCCTTTCTTTAACTGCAAAGACAGACAGTAATGTTGGTTGGTTTTTGTTAGTTAAGTACAGCTGGGTTTGTTCAACGGTGAGGAGAAGGTAAGGTTCAGTCCTTTGGTTTTGTTTTTGGTGAGTGCTGTACTGGATGAGTAAGTGTTCATCATATAGTAGGTGGTAAAGGCATATAGGATGTCCATAACCTATTTGAATCTGCATCAACAAGCATCCCCTGTGAATAAGTAGAAATAATTCTCATTCAGATTTCAGCCTGATCTGTGTGAAACAAGCTACAAATACTTTCTGGGAGTTAAAATCCCCACTGGAATTAAGATTTCATGGAAATGAACATGATACCAGAAACTTTACCCCCTGGAGTTGTTCTTTTTGAGCGTTCTTTCTTCTGCATACTGCCTTTTCTGTTTATTTGGACCAGTTGTGTCATTGCAGCTGATGTTTTGCCTTTGCTTTCAGTGGTTTCTAGGGTTTTTTGAGTGCCTGCTTGGTAGATCCAGGTCTTCAGTGAAGTTGTCTGGTTCCTTTTATATTCTACTTGTAGTTCTAGTAAATTTTGCCTCCTTGTTTCCTCCCCCATCACTGTAGCTCTTGCCTACACTGAAACCAAAAGATGAATGCTTTGGTTTAGAGCTGTGATTCATACACAATTCATACTCAGTATACTGGTTTAGTCAATAAGTCCTCTCTTGTGCTTGCCCGCAGCATGTGTCACCACTGCATCGTGACCTTGTCCTGTTCTTCGCACAGCCTCAGGTCCTATGTCCCACTCATACATGACTTAGTTGTCTTGCTCTACAGGTATTGATTTCACTTAGATAAAAAGTTGGGTCTTTAGGATACAGTCCCACTGCTGTTTGTATTATTACTTACTCTGCTCAACTCAAATGATGCCAGGTTATTTCATGAGGTCTTTCTGGAAGCTGAGTGTGAAATGTTAGTTCAGGATGAAGGAAGATATTTAGTGTCTCACTAAGCTCCCACATCCCACTGGGAGTTGCTCTCTAACAAAGGTCTGGGTACCATAAGGACACCATAAGGTACAGTTGTGCAATGGGGCGCTGTGTGAACTGTGGAAGGAGTTAGGAAGCCAGCTGTCAGGTTGCCCTTCTTCCTTCTGTAACCAAGGAAACTGATGAGTGCTGGGAAGGGAGGGAGCTTCACAAGTGTGTTAGATAATAACAGGATGTTCATGGTGTTCTAAGAATCAGCCTTCAGATGGGTCTGTCCTTCAGATGAAATGCTAAACCACTCTGTCCTTGAGTAGCTGTTCTAGCAGAAGTTAAAGATCTCTCAGTACTTTTGCAAACAGCAGAAAAATAACCCTTCGTGTCCCAACAGGCCTAATTTAAGATGAACATGGGAATATATGAAGCACAGTAGGAACAGAGGCCTGGATCAGGATTAAATTTTCAGATAGGCATTAAGGAGACTTGCAGACAGCAGGGGCTGCAGAGGAGGAGGCGTTTCCCACCAATATTGGCAGGACTTGAGCAGTTATAGGCAAGCAGAGAGGAAGATGTGAATGCTTTAGAGCTCACTTGCAGGCTGCTAGGTCAGCTGCAGAAAGGCTGGGGGAGTTTAAAGATAGTCTCATGTAGGCAGGGAAGTGGATTACGTGGGGAAAGGGCAATATAACTGATACTCATTCTTACAGAATCCATAAAGAAAAGAGCTGCAGTGAGGATTTCATCAGAGGCAGTGGGAATAAAGAGGTAAAAATGCAGAAGTATGGATTGATGAGACCACTGTGTTGTGGAGGAGGGTGTACCCACAGCTGGGGATAGAGGAATAAACTGGAAAAGAGGGATACAAGCAAGAAGGAAGTCTGAAAAACAGGAGATTAGAAGTTTGGTAAGGGGAATTTTCTTGGTAGCAGGTAAAGCAGAAGACTGGGAGCCAGCATTCTCCACGAAGGCAGCTGACTGTAGCCTTTGAAACTGATTTTGCATCATTTGCGTGTGTAACTACAGTATTATTTATACATTCTTCTACAGGATGTTTCCATTTACTTTTCCTTATAATAACACTATCCAGAACCCACTTCCTGCTACTGTCTCAATACACTTGCCTGAGACCTAAGAAACAAACTTAGGTGATTGATATAGATTTATTCTAGATATTTTCTCTTTCTTAACCTTCTTGATTTTGATACCATGTTAAGAAAAATTAACCTTGATGGAATCCATGAATACTTCCAGATTTTATATTAGCAGCTTCCCATCAACTAATGCTAACCTTTCCTCACTTATTTAATGTAGGTACTTCAATTAATCATAAAAAAGAAGTTTTAACCATTGTACTTGGATAGTGTAAAGTTCGGATTGTATTAAATGTGCAACTCAAGATTCTAATGTACTAAGAAGCAGAACAGTTGCTTTACTAGATCTGTTCTTGGAAGCATCTGGCTTTGTAATAAATATATAGAGTTATGAATTGACCACCTAAAAGTTACCTGATGCATTTCTTTCAGTGGTTGTTATCAATATTTAAAGAAAAAAGTTATTTTCTTCCTTAGATATCAAGAATAAATTTCCTTCATAAACTACTTCATGTCTCAGACTCAGCTGGGCTTTCTGTATGTCTGATATCAGCTCTAGAGATAAGAGTTCTGGAATGAGATTGGATGGACAGTATTTGTAACAGCATCTAAGACAGGAAAACCTGTTTGTCTGACTTTGCCAACTCTGAAGAACCAAATGGCATAAAAATCTCTTCTTCTAAGTAAAACTGAGCTCAGGGATGTCCCATTTAAAGCACAAGGTAACTGTTTTTCCATACTGACTTTCTAAGACAATAGGATGTTTTCTCCTACATCATTTATCCTTTTTAATCAAGATGAGCAAGAGATAAAAATAAGTCCACTCTTCATCCACAAACTGGAATGATGTAATCCTGTGAAATAGGAAACAGCCATGCGATGTTATTTCTTTGCCTTTCATCACCAGTCATGTTTGTAAAGCCTATTTTCTAGAGGTTTTATTTCTTGTTTCCTCTGAAGTTTAAGAAAACGTTTTTGGCATTCTACTTTACATATCATAGAGCAGCATAAATGGCTAATAATTCTAGGAGCTTTAAAGTATGTTTTGCGTTGTCCTTACAAAGAATATCTATTACAAGTGATTCTGAGTGCCTTTAGCACTCTCTGGTTCCAAAGGCTTAGTGAGCTTAATCACTGGCACAGCCCTGGGCCCTTGGCTATCCCCGGGAAATGCACAAATACAGAATTGCAAGCCAGTGCTGCCAGTTGCACCAGCAGTATTGAATAGCCTTGCTCTGTCACACTGTGACTTGTAGTCCCAGATGTGAACAGAAAGGGTAATGGTGTGAAAAAAGAGTGAATTACATCAAGTGATGCTTTACATTATTAAGAATTGATTTGATCCCAACTGCGCTCTTTTGCATTTTAGAGGATTTGCAGTCATCTTTCTGTCTGCATCTCTTATATGCACACACACTTCCAGTTCTGAAAATCATAGAATCATAGAATGGTTTGGGTTAGAAGGGACTTGGGTTGGAAGGGACCTTAAGATCATCCAGTTCCAACCCCCTGCCATGGGCAGGGACACCTCACACTAAACCATGTCACCCAAGACTCCATCCAGCCTGGCCTTGAACACTGCTAGGGATGGAGCATTCTTTGGACAGCCTGTACCGGTGCCTCACCACCCTCACCGTAAAGAACTTTTTCCTTCTATCTAGCCTGAACTTCCCCTGTTTAAGCTTGAACCTGTTATCCTTTGTCCTATCACTATAGTTTGTTTTAAGTCCAGGACATAATTTGCTCAGTAGTTGATACTTTACCTCATTATTTTGAGCTTTTCAGCAAGCCATGAACTATAAAAAAGACAAACCTGCATCAAGTTTGGCCACTGCACAGTTAAACTTAGCTGACTTAGTTAAGCAGTTAGTGTTTGTGCTTTGAAAGAGTTGTGCTTCGTCTGAAGACTTAACAGGTTCGCCAGTTATTTGACTTCTGTTTGAGCAGTCTCTTTTGTTCAGTGATGATACAATTTAAGACAACTTGTTTCATGAGGAAGAGGAGATTTCTTTGGATAGGAAAAGTTCTTCATCTAACAGATGATAGTAACAGATAATGTCCAAACCAAGACAAATTCCTAATAGGAGGAAGATGTGTATTTTTGATGAAGTAGTAAACTGTTGGAATCAGGGTGGCTGTTGCAGAATGATGTCTCCATACGCAACTGTTTATTTCAGGAGTAGATGTTTCCAAAAGGTTTGCAGCCTTTGCACTGAATGTAGGAACTTGTTGTTGAACTTAACCTGTATTTTACAGGTAGTGAGATGCAATTGCTTCTTTCATCCTTAAAATGCTCAGCTCCTGAACTCTTTATGAAATATGGTGACAGAGAGGTTTACTTAGATTCTTGATCTTTTAAAAGCTCCCTTTTCTCTTCTCCATCACAGCTTTGTAAGCTCTGCTATAGAGGACTGGTTTTCTACCAGATGCACTTGCCTGCTTCTTCAGTGTCTAATGTTTCTTTTTAGGAAGAGAATGGAGACTATACTTACGTAGAAAGACTAAAAATCCCACTTGATCACGGGACTCTGCTGATGATGGAAGGAGCTACCCAGGAGGATTGGCAGGTAAGAACTCCTTAACACAGTGCTTTACCTGCAATGCAGTTTTCTCAATATGCATCAGGTGCTCCCGTAGAGGTATGGGACATTCTTGAGTGACATGGTTTAGTGGGAGGTGTCCCTGCCCATGGCAGGGGGTTGGAACTCGATGATCTTAAGGTCCTTTCCAACCCTAACTATTGTATGATTCTATGCTTCCAGTGACACAGTTGTTTCCCAGCCCATTAATACTTCTTTCAGATCACCCACATAAACAATGGGTTCTCTTTCAAGTCCTAAGTGATGTAATGGGAGTCAGCTCAGAGGTTCCAGCACTGAAATTCAGCACTGAAGGTTGCAGCCTGCAGCTCAAAGAGCAAAATCACTTTAGGAGCTTGGAATATAGAAAAGTTGCAACTTAATTTAATGAGTCTACAATAATCTGTAGGGATCTTTTGTCTTCAGTGGCTCTGAGCAGTCAGAACATGAAGCTTTTGCTTCATGAGTTGAAGGGGTTTTACCTGATTTGATTACATGTGTTTTAAATACACAAGCTCATGATTTGTTTTTCCCTAATCTCACTTCACAGCATCGGGTGCCTAAGGAATATCATTCGAGAGATGCAAGGATCAACTTGACCTTTAGGATCATTTATCCAGAACCTGATGGAGTTTGGAAGTGAAGAGACACTTCGGGCATTGTTGGATATAAACCCATAGCAGAGCCAGGACGTCAGATTGCTACAGACATAAAGGAAGCCTTATAGGAGCAGAGCTCTTTGAAATGTCTGATGGGGAGAAGAAATGGTATCGTGAAGATGTGTGACAATCAAAAGCTGCCTGTGTTATGTGGACAGTGCTGTTTGGTTTTCAGAAGTGTTAGGATATTAAATCATAGGCTCTAAGTTTATGAAAATGCTGTGATCATTCTTTAAAGAACACAAAGCTCATGAAAGATCTGAGGGGTACCAACTGGAGCAGAAAGGTTCAGTGAGCAGTTTTGCACCTTCCCTTGTCTTTCCTTTACCCCAGCTAGTAATCTATGTTCTAAGTAACAACAAGACAGGATTCTTTTATGTAAAGCCAGCTGTATGTGCTGTGTGTACAGAAATAAGAAAGCTGTATTACACATTTCACCAAGGGGTAAGGCATAGCTTTGTATTTGTAGGTTACAAAATCTTTTCCAGTGAAGCATCAGTTTCATTATTTCTATGACTACTTGAATTATAGTAGTGTCTAGTGGAACAGGGGCTCAAGGCTCCCTTCTGCTATGCACTCTGTGGTCAGGCTTTACTGTAAACTGTTTGTCCATGTAGACAAAACAAAGGCAAACAATGGAGACGCACCTTAGCCATGAGCCTTATTGCCAGGTTAAAGCTGCCCAGAGCTTGAGCATTAACAGTCTTCCTCCATCCCTGCTGGCTTAAAACTGTTACCTCTGTGCCACGGGCAGGAAAAGAGACACAAACAGATGGGGAACATCACTTACAGAGTCTACTAATCAATTCTTAGCTTCTTTTTTGTTTTCTTTATAACACAGCCAAGTTGTAGCATCCAGTGATTTCAGGTGGGACAGGAAATGTCAGCGTCTCTAAAAATTAGCCTTGTGCTGCCAGATTTAATACCCAGAAGAACTGGTCCAAAGATTTGGGCCCAGATTATTGTCATCATCATGTAAGTCAGTTGCAAAGCTACACTGAGATAGTAGCATCAGGTGCAGCACTCACTCTGGTACTACTGCTCTTAGCTTAATGCATATTGTGTTAAAGAATATTACTTGGAGTAGTATCTCTCAAACCTCTGCTGTTACAGAGAAGCAGTCAGCAGCTCAGACCTGATTCTAGGTTGACTTGCTGGAGTTAGTTGGCCTGCCCTAGGTAAGTCTCAGCACTGAGTTGATGACTGCTATACAGATGTTCAGTCGGGTATGTTGCCTACATGGTGAAGTTCTCACTGGAGCTAAGTGGTATCCACTGTACTGGATCAAAATGTGGGTTTGATATGTCTCCATTTTCTGCCTGAAGTAGGATCTAAGCATGGGTCGATACTCTGCCTTGTTAAAGCATTGTCCCTCAGCAGTGTAAGAATAAGTTGGTGTTTAGAAAATGTATTTTCTTAACCAGTGTTTGCTGTAGTTTGAAATTCTGGTTTGCTGAGAGCATCTAAGTTATTAATACTTCAGTTATGCCTTTGTTTTAATGTTATTGATGACCTAAGGGACAGGGTGATGAGACATTTCAATCCCTGTGCTCTGAAATTGGGCAGAATCATTTTCTTTGAGTATCAGACGACTCCAGAAGTAGCTTCTCTCCCTAAAGCACCATGCAGCTTTTGAAACAGTTTGTTCCAAAATGAATGAATGCTATTAGAAGGCTTACTTTGTTATCTGGGAATGTCTTCACTTTCATCCCAGTTTGTATAGAAATATGGTTTTGGACTATATGTAATGTTAATTCCTTGCTTTTTAAGCTAAGATGTGGGCTGTGTGGTGTATCTCCTGAGAATTGGTGTTGAAGGAGGCAGACGCTTCTTCCACATTTACTTTCTTTGGGTAGCTGGAGCTTTGTGCGCATCCATGCATGTGTGCTGAGGTCCAGCAGTCCTGACAGTGTCATTGTCCATAACCGAGGGACAGTGCTAATTTCTCCAGGTATTCTGACAAGGCAACACTTTACCCTTTATGGGTTCATACAAGCTACGTTTATTTACACTGTGTTAAGAACAGTCATGCTGCAAGAATGAGTAGGAGATGGGGACTAGATGGAAACTTTAAAGCCCCAAACCTCAACTGCAGCTCAATTGAATTCATTGAAGCTATGGCACCTAATGGGGTAGTAGGGCCCTGGAGGCTGATACTGTTGCAGAAGAGCAGTGTTTCATTTAACTTTCTCAGTTTCAATGTAGAATGTTTGCAAATTGTGGTTTAGTTGCTTTACTTCCTGTGATCTGGGAGAAGACCAAGGTTTCCTCCCCAATAATAAAGTGATTTGTAAGAGAAATGCTATATCCCATGGAGCTCTCTTGGGTGATAACTTTTGTTGCTGATGTCTGCTATGTTCTGCTCGCTCGTGTGTCAACTGTGCTGCTGCCTATATCCAAATCTGATTGACAGTGGGGAGAAGGCACATGGCATCCTTCCTCCTCCTGTCCTGTGTGCAGGGGGAACAGTTGGCCTAGAGGTCAAGTTTCTGTCAGCTGTGAACCTGTAGGTCCTTCCTTCCTCCCCCCACCTCCTCCCAAAAAAGCCACCTAGCCAGGGGGCAGTGGATTGCAACCTCCTGCCGCCGGAACAGAGGAAACGGCTTACAGTAGAGGAGAGATTCCAGCCCACATCTCCCCAGGACATCTTTCTGCAGGGACAGTTTTCCTTCAGGTACAAGTTCATTCCTGAATGCTGCAAGTGCTCTGAGAGTTCTCATAATAGATGCTTGCAAAAGTAAGATTTGGCAGGGGGTTGGAATTGGGTGATCTTTAAGGTCCCTTCCAACCTAAACCAAAAAGCCTATGAGAAGTCTTGAGCCTGGTGGTGTTCTCATGGCGCCTATGGATCTCACTAGAGACCAGGGCAATTTCTGGTGCTACTGTTCAGCTGTTTCTGCTGCTGGAGTCAAGTGCAGAAGGTAACATATGTAGAAGGGTAAATATGCATTAGGTTCCATTCTTCAACTTCAGGATAGCTGGAGGACCCCTTCCCTTATTACATGGATTTGAAAGCAGTCTTTCTAAAAATGCTGCCCAAGAGATGTTCCTGTTGTAAGGATTTCTTCCTTCCCGGGACTGTTTTGACAGGACAATATTCCTGGCCAAAAGCCTTTTGAAAAGAAGGTTTAAGCCCAGATACATTACATTAAATTAAAGTAAAATACATTGTTTATCTGAAAACAAAGGTTTATACTTACACAGAGGATTTGGGGATGCGGACTTGCCTGGGGGTTTTGGTTTTGCTGTTATCACTAGACTCATTAATCTAAGCATGGAGCAATTTGTCCACATGAAACAATGGAACAGATGCTAAGAGCTGCTTTGCCTACAGAGCACCTCTGAATTTATTTTCCACATTCCTTATACTCTTCCCAAACTACCTGTCATAGCCTTTTCCTTTCACCTCTCCTTTGTTCATATTTATCCCTAGTTTCCTCTTGTGTGTTCCCTGCAGCTGGTGTGGTGCAGAAGATCTAAACTGTGGGTTTACTTTTTTTCCTGTTTCTTCATTCAGAAATGTCATTTTCCAGCATAGAATATGTGTCTTTTCCAAGAACAGCTGAAAAAATGCGTTGCTCAAAGCTCTTCATTGTCTGTGGCTTTCAAGCAGATGGAGTCTGCTGGTTACCCCAGTTAAGATTCCCTTTTCCCAAACAGCCATCACTAAATAGAACAGCCCTCAGGCTTGATGGTGAAGAGAAGGTGAATGGAAGCTGCCTTTGGTGAGGATGGATGGTGCCTGCCACCCTGGAGGAACATGCAGGATGGAGCTGTTCAGAGAAAAAGGGTGACTGGTTCCATCAACAGTATGTAACCATTTATTTAAAACCTATATTAGCAATAATATTATTGATTAATCATACTGGTGGCAGGAATTGCTGCTTGCACTGATCATTTAATCACAGAACACTTGAATATTCAAGCACTAACTTTTGATGAGGTTAGAGTAGGTCTGATTGAGTACTGTGCTCCTGAGCCACACCAGGTTGATCTGAGCACAGGCCATTTAATATCAGGAGCAAAGTTCTGTCATTTATCTGTGGTATTTCTTCTTTTCTAAGGGGAAAAGAAAATCTTTAGGATTTTCCGTTTTGATGAGCTTTAAAGCCATGGATAATGTTATTCCTCCTGTGTCAGATTAATTCTAGCTATATATTTTCTACTTGTCATGAGTGATGAGCTTATTGTAGCTACATACAGTAATTTATAGCTACAGTAGTAATGTAGAAGGAGATAGAGTGCCAGGAAGGGGTTAAGAAACCTGAAGTTTCATTCCATAGTATTGGCAAAGTGCAGAAGACTTTTCTCCTGGGGTTTGGGATAGAAGAAGTATGATAGGTGCTGTGAATTCATAATGGCTCCTTCTCAAGTGCTGCTCCTATTGACTTAGCTAAAAAGCATTTAACACCCACTTTGCCTTTTCTGGTCATAATCTTTTCAGAGTGGATAAGAAACTTACCTCACTGTGTTTTGTTTTCAACGTGCTGCTTTTCCATCTTTGAGGTTTCCATAGCAACCTGAGCCATTTGTTTAAATTGGAGCTCACTGTCCTGTCCTCCCCGCACCGAACTTCACTTAGAATTTGTAGAATCATAGAATCCCAGACTGGTTTGGGTTGAAAGGGACCTCAAAACTCATCCAGTTCCAATCCCCTGCCATGGCCAGGGACACCTTCCACTACAGCAGGTTGTTCCAAGCCCCTGTCCAACCTGGCCTTGAACACTGCCAGGGATGGGGCAGCCACAGCTTCTCTGGGCACCCTGTGCCAGCGCCTCAGCACCCTCACAGGGAAGAACTTCTGCCTAAGAGCTCATCTCAATCTCCCCTCCGTCAAGTTAAAGCCATTCCCTCTTGTCCTGTCACTACATGCCCTTATTAAAAGCCCCTCTCCATACTTCATGTAGGTCCCTTTAGGTACTGGAATACTCTTACAAGGTCTGTCCTGAGACTTGAGCTGGACCAGTGAGGAGCAGAGAATCCTTCTCTTCTCACTTCCTTGCCCAACAACATTTCTGCTCCTGCAGCTGACACATTGCCTGAGCTACCAGCACCAGTCCAGCCACCAGCCCAGCAGCAGCCATGCAGAGGGACAGAAACTCACAGGGTTCAAGAGCAGAGTTCTCCCCTGAGCATTGAAAAGGTGGGTTTTTTCCCCAAAATCCTTTTTTTTAATCTGTTTTATGGAGCAAAATATCTTTTTGAGCTTTTACACGCCTGAGGCAGGACGCGTTTTATTGATTGCAAAAGGTAGTATTGAACTAGGAACCCTAATTTCTGCACTGCTTGATGGACAGGATCACAGTAGCAAGTAGACATAGCAATACCTCCACAATAAACCATGGGAGGTTAGAGGTTAATTTTACCCCAAGTGGCAGCAGCTTGTACCAGCAGGAATATTCCAAGCAGCCTCTTAATTTGCTAAAAGTACAGTTCCATTCTTTAAGCAGCTGAGCTTTCTGCAGTCTCTGGCCTCCAGTTGTCTAAACCACACTTTTATCTTGTGTCCTTGCATCACTGTGCCCTGACACATCAGTACCAGTGCTGGGAGAAGCTGCCATCCCTTCTGACGCCGTCAGGCCAAACAAGGGCAGTTCAATGGAGTGCTTTTCGTCAGGGAACATTTTGCAGCTCTCTTTGAAAAACAAAGAGTTTTATTACTACATTTATTGTTAGTGGTGTGATGACAGCCAGATGCTGTTACCCTGTGACGTGCTACTGAAACCCCGACTGCTCACTTCAGTTATCACTTTACAGTTGAAACAATTCAATAGAGAGAGTAAAATAGTTCATTTCTGTGAGGAGCATTATCACATTTAAACATTTTAGCCAGTTCTTTGTCCTAAACGCAGCGGGGAGATCTTTATGGGATTTACTGCAGCTCATAGAGAGTCAGACAAGATTGAAAGTGAGATATTTGGAGGGATAGGAGCTTTGAACACACAGACTTTGTATTAGCCATGTTGTATCATGAGCTCCTCAGAAGTATTGACAAGTATTTGAACCTACAGTCATGCTGCAGGTACATCCTCGCATTCCAATGCTGTAGGCAGTGTGGTGTATGATCCCCTGTGGGTTTTCCATCCTAGTCATAGAATCATAGAATAATTAGGCTTGGAAAGGACCTTAAGCTCATCCAGTTCCAACCCCCTGCCATGGGCAGGGATGTCTCACACCAGACCATGTCACCCAAGGCTCTGTCCAACCTGGCCTTGAGTGCTGCCAGGGATGGAGCATTTACCAGTTCTCTGGACAACCTGTTCCAGCACCTCACCACCCCCAGAGTAAAGAACTTCTTCTGTATATCTAACCTGAACTTCCCTGTTTCAGTTTGAAGCCGTAGACCCCAGACTCTGTTCCTTGCTCGTTACTCCAGCCTTGGCTCTGCTGTTAATGGGCCTGCTCCTCCTCCCTCCTCCCTCAACATTCACTACAGTTCTGCCTTCGGCTGGCTCCTCTGCTCCTGAGGGTTCTTCATTTCAACTCATCTTCTCTTTGGTCTTTACAGTTTTCATTTTAAAGCGGTCCAAGCCTGACCTGACTGCACTTGGCCAAATTGCAACAGCATTCTTCTCACATGCCCTTGCTTGGAAGCTGAAACCTGGGTTTCGGTGACTTTACGTTGCAGTGAAAATCCATGGCAGGTTTACACCTCCTGCAACTGCATCCCAGAAATGATTCAGCATTGGGAATCAGCCACTCAGCTGAATTTCCCATACTTACTGATTTAGGTTGTGGAAAGAAATTTTTCAGCTATAATTAGCTGAATTCAGACAAATTGTATTACAAAAATGAGAACTTTGTTTCGGGTTGTTTGGTTTGTGTTGGAAAGGACCTAAAGCTCATTCATTTCCAAGCCCCTGCCACAGGCAGAGACACCTTCCACCAGAGCAGGATGCTCCAAGCCCCATCCAACCTGGCCTTGAACACTGCCAGGGATGGGGCAGCCACAGCTTCTCTGGGCACTCTGTGCCAGCGCCTCAGCACCTTCACAGTGGATGGGTTAAGGTATGCTGCTTGGAAGCAGCTCATCCCCCTGGCTCTGGGGTTACCACACACTCCATCTTGGGGCAGGAGCCATGATGTCCAGGGTATCCACGCTGGGACTGCCAAACTACAAGTGTTTCTGTGGAAGCCCTGGCCTCGCAGAAGTTTCTTTTCCTATAGGACGAGGTGACTCTGTCTCTTTCCCTCCTCTTCTTACTCTTTCCTTTCCCTTCTGTGGCATTCCATCTGATAGCCAGCAAGAGGAATAATAATGAATAGCCTGTAAGTGTGTTTCCTATAATCGTATTGTTAAATGAGTGACCTGATGACATAAACTAATACCCCAGGTGCTGTTTCAGCAGCGTTAGTCCTTTTCCCTCCTGTGCTAATGGCATTTTAACATCCCAAGGCCCCACAGCTGCTGAGTGGATATTTAATGTTAAACAGCCAGCATCTGAAACATTCCCAGCCCTGGGTAAAGATTCCCTCCAGCCCTGGCATCCAAAGTGACTTCAGGCCTGTACTATGCAGGCAAGAAATGTGCTCTGATGATCCACATGGCAGAGGGCTTCTGTAACCTATACCATGAGGTCACATTTCAATACCGGGAGCAAACCGAGATTGAAGTTGTGATTTAAACCACTGGAGTAAATATAGTTGGGGCATTAGCGCATCACAGACCTAACTTGGGGGATTATGTCACAGGATATATTTTCTGAATTGTCTCAAATAAAATCTTCAGGCCTCCTGGTTATTACCATGGTGATGTTGCTCCAACTCGGCAAATCTCCCAAAGCATTTTCCAATCAGAATTGAGTGAATGAAGTGTTCTCTCTACCTTAAGTGAAGTCAGTTTGCCCTCAGATTGAACATTCTGCATGGAACCAGATGGGCAGTTTGGGCTTGGGATGCATGTTTTGAATTCAGGATGTTGAATGGACCAGCCTTTCTTCAGTAGAACCTTGGATGCCTTTATGCTGGAGTGGATTAAATTTAACTTGCTTCATTTCGTAGAATCATGGAATGGTTTGTGTTGGAAGGGACCTTAAAGCTCATCCAATTCCAACCCCTGCCATGGGTCACCTTCCACTGGAGCAGGTTGCTCCAAGCCCCTGTGTCCAACCTGGCCCTGAACACTGCAAGGATGGGGCAGCCACAGCTTCTCTGGGCACCCTGTGCCAGCGCCTCAGCACCCTCACAGGGAAGAGCTT
>JAOEHY010020119.1:0-29191 GCA_025447955.1 Psilopsiagon aurifrons
TGCCTCACCACCCTTACAGTAAAGAATTTCTTCCTCATATCCAATCTAAACTTCCCCTGTGTAAGTTTGAACCCATTGTCCCGTGTCCTCTCACTAATAAAGAGTCCCTCCCCAGCATCCCTAAAATGGTTAAATATGTGAGCATACCTGTAATTTACTTGAGAAAATGCAGTAATTTATGCATGAGTATATTACAAACAGAATCTAAACACCACTGTTATCACTACTATCTACTAGTCCTGGTGTATTTAATTTCATGTTGAGTATCAAGGGTAAAGCAATGGCATTCACCCCAGGTTCTGTAATGCTGCATGTACTTGCAGTTGGTTGGTATTCATAACCAAAGAGGTATTTGGCATTGTTTTATTGCAGGACTACATATGTGTTGGCAGACGTGATGGATGACCAGCTGAAGTCCATGTGGTTCTCACCCTTTCAGGCTGAAGAAATAGACACTGATCTGGACATGGTAAAAGGCTTTATTAACCTGCCTGAAGGGGATATAAAAACGAGGGTAGTAGCATCAGGAATTCATATGGCCAAAGGGTTTCTTTTCCTGAGCTCACCCTGGTAAACTGACCCAGATGCTGGGATTGGCATTGTTACAGGTTGTTACCAAATGCCTTCAGGTTCACTCGGAAGCAACAAACCTGGCAGCTTCTGCAGTGCTCTAATGCAGAAATCATTTTTAGAGGAACAGTTATGTCAGTCCTAACCTGTTCCTGCATTGCTGCTGGTGCTTTAAAGCAGTTTGTGTTAAATGTAGACAAAGAAGGTGATTTATTTTCTGTTCCTTGCTTATTTCTGTCATTGCAATACCCAGAGAGCCTGAGAGCTACCCTTTGTTAAAGAAATCTTTGCTCTGATGTGACAAAAGCGGAAAAAATGGCACTAGTAAGTGAAACTTCCTGCACAAAAACTTGTCACAGGATTTGAACCTTGATTTGTACAATTTAAACTTTAAGTGTTGTTTTGAAACACAGTAACATTCCTTTTTGTTAAAACTGAGCAGTTGGCAGTGTCTTAACTTCTTACATGAGAAATAATCAGTGCCTGTTGACTGCTTTGCCTTCATTCTTTTTTAGATACACTCTTTTTAATGCACATGCAGAGGTGTTCATGTTTTAATTTCTTACGCAAAACCCAAAATGTTGATTCCTGCATAAAAGCAGCATTAATAAATGTATAGGACTGTAGCTTCAGCAGAAGAATGCCTCACTGTAGGTTATTTAGTGACAAGTGTTTGTACTTAAAAGCTATGCTCTTGACTTTGCTGAGATTCAGAACCCGCAAGACAGTTTTGCAGCCCTGCTGCTGCTTTGTTAGTAACAATGCTGCTGCTTTTTTTGAGCCACACGACTTCATAAAAAGGTGCTTTTTTGCTGTGATAGAAGGACCTTTGCTGAATTTCATCCATCCTCATGCAGCATGTTTTCTTCTTCAGAGGAGCTAGTGATGATTGTGGTAATAAAACTATCATTGCAGGTAAAAGTTGACTTGATTGAACTGTCAGAGAAGGGCTGCAGTGACTTTGACTTGCAAGCTGAATTAGAGAGGTCATTTTTGTCAGAACCATCATCTCCTGGACGCACGAAAACCACGAAAGGGTTCAAACTTGGCAAGCACAAGCACGAGACCTTCATAACTTCGAGGTAAGAGGAGGGTAAAGAGTAAATAATGTGTTCAGCACTGACTTGTCTATTCTCAAACCTTTCAGATTGCATCTCCAATATGGAGAATGCCTGACCTTCAGTATGAATACATTTTTACATTAAATAAATTATGCTTTGTCATGACAGTGGAAAATCCGAGTACATAGAACCTGCAAAGAGAGCTCATGTTGTACCACCACCAAGAGGAAGAGGCAGAGGAGGATTTGGACAAGGGATTCGACCACATGATATCTTCCGTCAGAGGAAACAGAACACGAGCAGGCCGCCCTCCATGCATGTGGATGACTTTGTTGCTGCAGAGAGCAAAGAAGTTGTTGCTCCAGATGGGATACCACAAGCCAAAAGGCCACCAAAAGTGTCACAGAAGATTTCTTCGCGTGGTGGGTTCTCAGGGAATCGCGGAGGACGAGGAGCTTTTCACAGTCAGAACAGGTTCTTTACACCACCTGCTTCAAAAGGTATGTTTCTTGTATCAGAATTGGAGTAAATGAATGCTAAAAATGCATCAGGAATACTAACCAATTTACTAGCAGTTAATCATCCTTGGTGTGAGATGTTCCTGAAGCAGTGTTGTTGTAGTAAGTTGTTTAGCACTGGAAAAGGTTCTCTCAAGTGCTGTGGAATTAAAACAAGGCTTGAGTTGCCTTTTCTGTCCCTCTTTTACAAAAGAAGTTAGCTGTTTTCTTTTAGCAACTGTTGGAGCACTTCAGAGATGCAGTCATAAAAATAAGCAGCATTCTCTACCATTTGTGACATGGTAGTTCCTAAAATCAAGCATCACAATGCATCCCTGGCTTTAAATGAGGCTTTTGAGTAAAAGGATGGAAGATTCTGACAAGAATAAGATGCAGTTTTCAGTGAATCCAGAGATTCTAGCTACACAGTGTGAAGTTTCTTTCATATACAGACAAGGTTGAATTCCTTTCCATCCTGTAATTAGGGCAAGTCTTTGCACAGCTGAAACAGAAAATCACAGAATCATAGAATAGTTAGGGTTGGAAAGGACCTTAAGTTCATCTACTTCCAAAATACTTCCATTTAGTTAAGTTATAAGTACTTGGATTTAGTTTACCACAAAACCTTGAAGTATAGGAGTCTATCTTCCTACACTAGATAATGTGAATTCTTTTAAACTTTAGTTCATGTCTATAAAATAGGTATTTTCCCCAATTTTGTGTCTAATACTGTAACTTGCAGACTTGGAGTTGGAATGCTTGAGGGTATGCTGATGCAGAGTAGCTCTATCTATTTGAATGATGTAAATGATGTATTTATTACCCTGAGTATTGTGAGGCTTGAAATGGAAACCAGGAAGTGATGTTTGCTCAGCAGCGTGTGGGTTTTTCTCTCCCTACCCAGGAAATTACAGTCGTCGTGAAGGTGCTCGAGGATCAAGCTGGAGCGCACAGAGTACACCCAGGGGAACCTACAATGACAGTAGAGGTGGTCAAAGCAATTTTAACAGGGGTCCACTGCCACCACTGAGACCATTAAGTTCAGCAGGTACATGGTATTCATATGGGCATCGAACTATAGAAAATTCCTTGAATTTCATTTTTGCTTTACAAATGAAACCATGCAAGGATGCTGCAGACACCTTGAAATTCAGCAAATGTTTTAAGCATATATGAACAGTTGTCACTGAGACTGTGTCCAATCCAACCCAACTTTCCTGTCAACTGCCCTGTAATCCGTAGAACTTGCTGAATTGAACGCTTGATCGCAGAACCTTAATTTTGCATTGAGACTTTTGCAGTTCGGTTCTCTTCGTACCTACATGGTAACTATAGAGCCCGTCAAAGCAAAAATACTTGCCTAAAAGAAAAGTGAGCATTAAGAGGAGAATCCAGATGCGGTTTGTGTCTCATCCTGATGTTGTCCTTGCGCTTTCCCAGCAGCTACTACGCCTAGGGCCTTTTTTTTGTTTTTTCCAACTGAGTATACTTTTCTTTGCTTTAAGGCTACCGACCGAGCCCTCGGGATCGCGCTTCCAGAGGCCGGGGAGGAATCGGACCATCTTGGACAAGTGCTAATAGTAGTAGCAGTGGTGGCTCAAGAGGAAAGTTTGTTAGTGGAGGCAGTGGAAGAGGTCGTCATGTACGTTCCTTCACACGATAAAATGAGACCAGGTGGAACAGCCCAACCATGTGGACTTGTGCGAAGATGCAAAGAAAAGAGCGGCACTAAAGGACCAATTCAGACTTACTGCTCTCTGAAGGACACCAAGAGAATATTTTTGCCTGAAGAAAAGTTTTTGTTTGATACAAGACTTGAAATTTCAATAAAGTCAAGACTTTTTGTGTACAATTGTAAATTTTTTGTTCCTTTTGAAAGAATGTTTTAATTTTTTTGTGGACTTCAGTAGACAATGCTCAGTAAAGAATCTCTTTGAGTTGAGACTTAAAGGACTTCTAAAGTACTCATTGTGCCAAAAGACAGGTGCAGGCGTTTTGTGTGTGAATTGCTACCACAAGAAGATCAAATATATATATGTATATGTGAGGCAGTTTTAGTTTTCTTTCTCTCAGGTTTAGAGCCATTAGCCCCTTTTTGGTCTTAAGCCAATCTGAGTTACTAATGAATAAGGTCCATCTGCCAGCAGCTGAAGTAGCAGGTGACAGAAGATTGACTGAAAATGATCTGTGAAAGAGTACAAATGTAAATGTGATTTGTGAAGGGTTTGTTGTACATCTCTGGTAATGTGAGTAGACACTTAAATGAGATCACACACCTGCTAAAATCAGTAGAAAATCTGTCATTGACTTAAGGGATAATAAAGTGATATTCTAGCGTTTACTACTCCGGCTCATGCATTAGGAGCAGAATTTACTTTATTGGACAATAGAGTATGCTTTGAAATTCAAAGGCAAGGTGCCTGTACCCTGAGAGAGCCTGGAGTTAACTTGTTGCCTGCCTCTCTGCCTGCTTACATAGTTGAGAAGGCATAGAGACAGATGTCTGAACTGTAGAACCACACAGTGAAGCAGCAATGCTAAACCTTCCCTTTTACTATGGATGGTTGGGATTTTTGTTCCTGGTTTTAGGCTGAGATGTAAGAAACTTTGAGAAGTAGGAATTAGTAAAAAAATGTTCCTGCTGGATTCAACCCTAAATTTATTTTGTATTGAACTTGCTGGTTAAGTAAGCTTTGTACATATTTGCATTCCTTTGGGCTTCATGGGATTCCACAGAATTAACTGGTTCTTGGTAGCCTTTTATTGCATTTTTGGATGGGATGATGTACATGTAACATTTCGCAGATGAACTCCACTATCAGACTTGGCTGAGCCTGATTTTCAGTCCACTTTGGTCTCCTGGCATTACCAAAGTGCTCTAAAGGGGTCTTCATCTATATAAGTGAGGCCCAGTTGTAATGTTCTTGTTCTATGTAAGCTTACCTTGGGCAGCTTGTCTGCCTAGACTCTCATGGACTTTACCACCCAATAAGTGTTTCTAAAGTTTGATGGTACTTCAAATCGATTTCAACTTAATGCTGCACAGCTAAATGAAGTGGGGTTTTATCTGAACCACAGTAGGCCCCTATTATATGTCCTTTCTCTGTGAGGAGACTGGGACAGCATCCCACTGCTTGAGAGGTGACTGGTTGGCACAAAGGCAATTGACATAAACCCCTGTCCACTGGCTGGGTGCTGTTCAGTGGGGTTGTGTCAGTTCACAAAGGTCTGAAATAACAAAGATCTGGATTGGCAGGCAGACAATTTACTGAATGGCAAAATAACAGGAAGCTGTATCGTTACTAATAATGCAATTGCAGTGGCTACAGCGGGTGGAGCTCTCACTGCATTACAGGTATTGATGCTATTTTTTTAGGAGTGCTGCACAGGTATGTTCAAAGCTGAGCAGCTCCTTTACACCATGTGTTTAAGGTGGGTTCATTTTTTTGAGCCTTCCCTGTGTCAGAAGCTCACAGGGACACCGATCACTTATTTTCTGTCAGGGATTTGCAATGAAAAGTGTCAAGCATGGAATAAATATGTAAATACTCAATCTTGGTTCTTGAACGTTCAAAAAACATGGCATGTCCACCAGTCATTTTCAGTCTAGGAGGAAATAAAGGGTTGGTTGGTTGATGTATGCAAGCTCTGTAAATTTTGCTCAACTTGAAGTATACACGTTATGTTTTGGTTTGGGTTTTTTAAGTGAATTTAGATCTGTGACCCTTCAATGCAAAGCGGTTCCTTTCTTGGATAAATTCAACTTGAAATAATGCTGTTTGTTTAAAACTTAGAGTACTTGGTTTGCTCTTTTAAACTGGATTCCTACCATGAGTGATTAACACTTTAAGTATTAAATTTTGCTTTTTATACTCTGCCCAAATGAAATGAAATGTTTAAGTTTTGTGTCCTGACTGGAGCCCCAGAACACTGGAAGCGTGCGGATGGATGGATAGATGTAAGTAGGTACCACGTTACCTGCACGTTATAGCTGTGCCGTGCAAGCTTTCAGCCTTTTTTAACCCACAGAGTAACTCCTACCCTCAGACAGGAGGATACGCTCAAGGCAGTTAATGCTGAGCACTGCACGGAGCAAATGCTCTACAGTGCTCTGTGCTGAATGCTCATGTTTAAGCAGATGCATCCCTAGCTCACACCTTGTGAACAACTTGTTTTCCTGTTCCTACATGTTCGTATCCTACATGTGATGTGTCTGTAGTGGCTGTAGAAAAACCTGCATTGGGAACAAGATCCCTTCCGTTGAGGGAATTAATTTTCCCCTTCTTATCAGTGTTTCCTCCTCTGTTTGTGCAGAACTGGGGTGTCACACTTGTGTAGTCCTGGAGTTCTCAACTTTGGGTAGCTCTTCACCTTCAAAGCGGCTGCTCATCCCATGCAAAACTCACCTGTGAGGCAGGAAAGAAGTCCTTGAAAAGGGACATGTTCTTGTTTATTGCTATATACTGCCTCTCTTGGCAAAAATAACCTTATCCACTCCAGTGTGCTGACCCCATGCTGTATAGCCAGCATGCCTGAATTGTGCTGCTTCACCTGATAAAGAATACTTAGACTTGCACAGCAGAAGGAAGTCAACCAAACCGCAGTAATCATGGTGTAGACACTTTATTAGTTCAACTTTCATACAAAGTATACTTCAAAGCAATACAAAGAGTGTTACTGTGTCCCGTACAGACTAAAGATCTGTTAAGCACCATTTTATCCTTCTTGTGTATATAAATGTAGAAAATGTACATAGATTGGCAGTGAACCATAATGCTGGAAGACAGTTCAGTGTTTATCTGTTAATAGAAAGTTGCATAGAATTGTAGGTCTTTATAAAGGCATCTACCTGTGGTAAAATCTCCCTGACTGACCATCCTTCACCTGACAAGCAGCACGCAGAAAGGCAAGGCTCGTACTGCTCCTTTTGAATGCCACCCCCTGCTGCTAGGTAAAATGGCTGTAGAAAAGCACCATGCCAGAAACATCCAAGAGGACAACAGGTGGAAAAGTTAACTTGCAAGGCTACCAATTCTGTACATCTTAGGAACTGTTTGCCACATGGGATCGCTCAAACGTCTTAAAAACACTAACAGCATTTGATATAAACCCCCTTCTGTCCAGTTAAAAATACTTCACTCTATCAGGTATTTTGTATGTGTAATTCCATTCCTTTCTGTGCTGACAAAAAACCCCAACAAACTCCACTGTGCTACTTAAATGAGTTTCTCTCATATGAGACTGTTGACGCAGTACTAGAATCATAGTAAGTACAAACTGCCACCCCAACTGGGAGGGCAGCAAAATTCTTCCTTGGCCCTCCCAGTGTGCGGTTCTCAGTTCCAGGCCTTTTGCTGAAACTCGGCTGAGCTTCCCCAAAATCATTGTTCCCACTCCAGCTCAAGTAATCCCAGCAGCAACAGGCTGTGCTGGCCAAGACCACCATCAAGTTTTTGCTTGGGAGGAGCACAGCAGAACAGGGAACAAAGCTTTAATGCTGAAGGAAACAGGAATCTGTATTTTGTCTGTAATTTGACCCCTCCAGGGGAGAAGTCAGATGAAAGGAAATAGTTTACCCGTAACTCCTTTTGGGCCTTCAGAAATCGATGTAAATGTTGATTTCCTTTCAAAGATAAACTTAACCACTTTCTTTAAAATGCTCATTTCTTTAAATGCGTCCTCAGTGTATTCTTTCTCACCCAGTTTAATCATAACCAACTAAGTAGGAAAAGACCTTTAAGATCATTTAAGTTCAACCATTACCCCAAGGCTGGGGTTACTTCTTGTTACTTTTGAGAAGAGACCAGCCACCTCCTCACTTACAACCTCCTTTCACGTAGTTGCAGAGAACGATAAGGTCCTCCCTGAGCCTTCTCTTCTCCAGGCTAAATAACCTCAGTTCCCTCAGCCAGTCCTCCTTGTAATACCCAGTAGCCTCACATACTTTATTTAACAGCATGCTCTATGAGTTTTGTTTGTGAAACTCCCAGGTTTGGTACTATAATGTTTTGTACCCACTTACCTGGGGATAAAGATTTAATCTCCTTTTAATTCTATGCTCGGTTAATTGTAATGCCACAGGCTAGCAGTTAAGATACCTGGTGGCATAGGCACAGGCAGCCACACCATTGCTCTCGGGCTTGGGGAAGACAGTTGGAGCACATATACTCTTTCCCTCCACTCTCCCGGCTCCACAGTCTGCTCCCTCTCTGTGATTTAGCATGAGACTACTACCACCAGTAACTCAGTGCTGCAGCCCTCCTGTAATGCACTTTCAGCAATGTCTCTCCTATAATCCTGTGCCAATGCCTCACCACCCTCACAGTGAAGAATTTATTCCTAATGTCTAACCTAAATTTAGACCCTTAGTTTTTATAAAAAGGATTACCAGACTATTCGAAAGAAAAAAACCCCTTGCTTCTGCCAGCTGCTGTGAAGAGCTGTGTAATACATGAGACTGGGAAAGCTTAAAGTAGAGAAAATATTAACATAATGGGCTATTTAATTTCAGCCTAGCTAATTACAAGAGACATAAAATGATGACCACACCAGCATATTCCACCCTGTGAGTAGTTCATCAGCAAAGTCTTAAGTGCAGAACAGTTATCAACAGAGGAATGGGATTAAGCTTAAAGTAACTGGAGGGATCTGATGCTATCAGCTACTAGCGTGATGCTATCAACTACTATCACTACTAGCAAGTGCTTCTTTGCTGCTAAAGAAAACCCAAGCTGATGGGTCATTCCAGCAACAGGTTGGTCCAAAGTGTTGCCACATTTGAACACTGGAAGTTCAGAAGCAGCAGCTAGAAGCTAAACAGACTGTGCAGATTAAAGTCCTTCCTTACCACCTAGGCTGTGTTTTCTCATGCAGTTCCATCTGTCATAGAGGACAGACAGCACACCAAATGCTAAGTAAATATTAAACAAACCCTATTTCCTGTACTAGGAGTTTAGCGAAAGAAGTGGGTGAAACTCTTAAAGCAGACAAATGCAGAGAACTAGTTATGGAGAAAGCGCAGAGCTAATAACTTGCTTTTTTGTGCGGTCAGAACAGAAAGATTGGGTTACTGCCCTCCAACTTGGGAAAGATGATCCAGTTCACCTGAATTATACAGGATTTTGAAGTATTTTTCTTTTATGTTAAGCAAAGGAGATAAATTCACATGATAGAACCACAGTTACAGCAAAAAAGCACTGATCGAATCTTAACAGCATGAAATCTGGTGTTGCCAAGAAGCTTCAAAATTAGAGTGAATGCTGAAATAGAGCCACACAAACAAGACACACTAACAGCTACCTTATTTAGAACACAAGGTAATAAACACATTCTTACTTTCTACCTACAGCTTTAATATCCACACTGATGTGAATGAATTGACCCCTGAATGTTTAGTGTGAAAGCAAGTCTTCCCAAATTACAGCTATTGTTTTACTGGTTCAGATTGTTAATATGATTGCCTAAGAGATGTGCCATGTCACGAGTTGGTGAGACTGCTATAGTGATCTAAATACTGGCACTGAATGTGATTTCATCTACAATATAAGGACTAAAAACAAGTAAATATTTGGACATAACTCTTGCTATGAATGCTCTCTCTCAGAAAAAGAAACCCAAAACATTTACAGAAGAGTTATTTCTGTCAGTTTTTAAATGCACAAGATCTGAACATGTGCACATCTGCTTCAGTGGTACTACAGAAACAGCAAGTTAGAAGGATTTACTGATGCCTGAAATCAGACAGCTGTGACTGCAAGTCTTCATAATGTAGCGTATGTGCTATAGAAACTGCTGCCTCTCTCTTTGGTTATGCCATTAGCCATAAAAGCATTGCTCTGAGTGACAGTAAGGCATGCACAGTCATCTATTTGCTTTCTAAACCATAAAATTAGCTTATTCAGATTGCTGCACCTGCACTCATTAGCCTGAAAGCTCAAACCTGACTTCACACATTCAGTAAACAGCAGCCAGGTTCTTCCCTAGTGACTCCACTGAAGAGCTGCATCAGACAGACTATGGCTTAGTTATACCACTGTAACCCATGTGAACAGGTTGGGTGAGAAATGTAGAGAAAAGACAATGAACTATACAGATTTCCCATGCAGTCCTTACAGATAAATGCCCCTGTGATTCACTATTTGTGGGTCTTACGCAACTGCAAACTTGAGTACTAATGAAGACACCTGAAGTCTAAGTGACTGTACAAATGTTTGGCTGTTGCGGACACTCTTGTTGAAGTAGCCTTAAACCTGCTAGAAGAAAATTAAGAATACTCCTATTTATATAGGCTTTAATGATACTGAGTACTAAATAGGCTGGTCTTCAGCTTTAAGGACCCTGTAGAAATAGTTCATACTTGCACATACAAAAACTTCAATTTTTTAAATCAAATGCAGACCCCCTGCCACAAACTCCAAGTTACTTATACAAGTATTTAAAAGGTTCTGGGTGACTCTATTGCTTCAGGCTTTGGTATTAGTCTCTTCACTGTGTATCAGCCTGGGAAATTAGAGAAGCTCTAAAGTAAAAGTCAACCTCACCTGAAGCTATTACATAGCAGGAGAATTACAATTTAAAGTGCTTTCTTTTCACCTCTGAAATAGACCTTCTACAGACTATAAACAAAGATCTATTAATCTCTATTACTGACTTACTAATTGTATTACTGACTTTTCCCAAAATGAAGGACGTCTCAAATGTCATTACTGATGATCACATTTTCTTTCCATTTCAAGCATAAGCATAAACTACTTAGGCAAACTACAACGGACCAGGAAGGTAACAACCTTTATTTATCTTTGACTTTCAAAGGCTTGAAAGACTCCTGTAAATGACACACTGAAGAGATGACAAATCGAGTCTCTTTCTTTTTATAAAAACATTAGCTAAAAATGTATTTGCCAACTACTGTCTTTAATGCCCAATGTTTCCTAAGAGAAAATTCTTCCATTAGTTTATATGCCCCAAGAGAAAATATAGTAATATAGATCTTAAAGGATAGCAAGTAAAGTTTACCAGTCATTCATCCGAAGTAGAAAAGTTAGTAGGATGTACATGGAAAATAGAAGAAAGTGCTTTTTGAACTTCTCTTTAGATAACTGTAACTTCCCTAGGTTTTCGTTTCACGCTTTCTAGTCGTGTCAGAGGGCGGAAGTTTGTTGGCTTCCTGCTTCCTTCTGCAGTGGTTAACCGACTGTCCTTCTGCAGCCCCCTCAGCAGCTCCATTAATTCCCGTTTTTCCAGCTCTGCCTGCTCCAGTTCTTGACGGTGCTGCCTCTCTGCAGCCATCAGGGAGCGAACATCTGACATCATACGTGACATCTGACTCTGAAATGCAACTCGGATTTACCGCAAGAAACAAACTCTTTTATAGTGATGGTGGTATGAAGTTGAATTGGCCGCACATGTACGGTGAGGGATTATAAGGAATAAGCAACACTGAAATAACTTTCTGATAGCACAGTAAATGTAAACAACTTGAGACACAATCCTGCATTCGCTCTCTCAGATAATCTTGTTTCAAAGATTCCAAAACAGTTTTCCTTAAAAGTGAAAAAGGTTTCTTGTAAAATATATTAAGACACAGTGGATTTACCCAGCTGCTGCTTACACTTTCTATTTCAAGACCCTGACCAAAGTAAGGGTTTGGTTACATACAGGTACATCCTTCAAGGATTTAACATCACAGCCAATAAAAATAAAAATGTAAACTATAAAGCACTTGCTTTGGGCTTTAAGAAGCCATTAATTTGTGATATATTAAGAACTGGATAAATGAAATGGTAACACGGCCTTGCTCATTACTTAATTAAGCTTATAGTGCAACTTTATGACCTGACCACAGCTGAACCAGAGTGTAAACACCACTGTCTCCAGCAGGGCTCTGTGTCAGGACAGGATTAAGTCACTTTGCATAGCACTAATAAAGGAGCTGGATTTAATTACATCTGATTTGTGATGTATGCCCTGTGTTTAGACACTGAAAATGAGTTTCAGTCTGATTTGCCAACATCTTATGCATAGAACAATGCAGTCCTTGTACACGGGTACCCAGGCTAGCTCCAAATGAATTTGAAGCAGATAAACCACACAAATAGAGCACTCAGTCTGCTTCTCCCCAGAGAAGATTAGCCTGCAAAGTACTGTGCTAACACCTGCGACAGTGGGGGAAGCGAGCAGACGAACCAATATGATTGATACAGCAAGCTTCGTTTATTTTTCAGTTCTGTGAGCTTATATACTTTTTGCACAGCAAGAATACACAACCTGATTGGTTACACATTAACTATATGATTGGCCTTTGAGTTAGCAACAGCTATTGTTAATGATTATAGTTTATGACTCCCTTCTGACTTCTCTTATTGCATTGTTTTGTGTTCTCTGATCAAAGTCAGGGGGTTCTTGGTGGCGTGCCATATCTCAGAATGAAGGCACGTCCTCTTCTTTGTTCTACACGGGCAACTGCTCACAAGGTGTTTCAGTGACCCATTACCTTGTTCTGAGAGCCATTCTCCAACAATTCCCCCTTTTTCTTTTTGCACTAATAATACGTTGTTCATAGCTTTCATGGCCATAGACTTGACATAAGACATAATATATCCAATAAGTAGGATTCCTATTATAAGCACAACCAATATAATAATTCCTTGTTTAACTAGTTCCCTTAACCATCCCGAAAGACCCCATCCACTTAGTGTCTAGTGGACTTTGCCATTCCTGTAGTTTTTTCATGTTACTGTTAAGCTGTTTTATTTTGTCATGTATGGACTGGGATCTATCAGTAAGATTAAAGCAACACATTCCTGCAAATTCTTCACAACCATGGCCCTGAGCAAGCAATAAAAAAATCAATAGCAGCGTGATTCTGCAAGGTAGCTTTTCTTAAACTATCAGCTTCTGTAGCAAGATCATATAAAATCTTAGAAGTTATATTGATTTGTTTTCCTGCCCAACAAGTTAGGGCTTTAATCACTAAAGCATTGTGTATTGAGGTAAGAGATGGTAAAAATAAGGCAGATGCAACTGTTGCTGATGTATCCCATAAGGTTACTTTGTCAGAGCAATTTTCATTTAAGACTTGTACCTCTCTTTTTAATCGGTGTTGTCCCTGATTAATTTGGGAGACCTGCAACAGTTGATGTTTCTTTGGGGTTAACAAAGTTAATTTCCCAATGTAACAAGGTCCACCAAAAGGTTTGCATGGAATACCTGGCCAGGCCATATCTCCACATATCAAAAAATATCCTGGAGGTAGTGCCTTGGCTCTGGTTTCTGTATATTTCACATCTTGTGTGAAACAGTATGACTGGTTATTATACTTTACATCTAAAGGTGACACAATAGTTTCAACTGGTCCTTTTCCGTTAGACACAGGACTGAATTTAACACATCCATTTGCCTGTTCTGAACCTAATAAACTTAATTCCTCTGGAGGCAAAATTACCTTTGTTGGGTTTTTTATTAATAACATGTTCAGGGTAGCCATAAAATTCCAAGAGCTGAGATTAGCAGCATCTTTTATAATAGTATCATTTAATGGAATTGACAACTTCACCCATTCTTCAGTAAATTCAGACAGATTAACAACGGGGCTGCCTATGAGACAGGTTTTGAACGGGTTACCTACTTGATGTAAAGACAAACAGAAATCATCTACCCCTGATTCGTGAGCCCACTTCATCCATATAATTCCTGTATTGTGACCATCAATCAGATCCTTGGGGAGATGTTGACTCAAAGATGTCTGTAGAATGAGTGCTGTCAAGAGCAGGAGCAGGTTTGGTCCATTTCGACGGTATCCACTGGGGACCTTAACGTCAGTGTTTTAAGGCTGCTAATATTTAATTCACATGATGCACACAGCAAGCTATTTTGTAGCGCTGGTGAGTTTAGTATCATCCAATCCAAATCATCCTTTTTTATTGGCAAGTAAATCGTTGCTGGTTCCTGTCCAGATATCTGCAATACACACTTCCTCCCTTTTTTTATCAGTTCTGCCAGATTCTCAGTTTTAGTTTGGATTGTGTTTTTTGGTTGCAAGCTGGTAAACATCCATTCTAATATCCGTACTGCTTCCCCCTTTTTCTTTTTACATTGTGTGAGTGCACCAATTAATTGCTGAGGAGTTTTTAAGATCGTTAAATCAATTGGCATCTCAGGATTCAAGTGGTCGACCCATCTATTTATTATCATTGCTGCAATTTGTTCAATTACAGCCAATTGTTGTGATGTAGGTTGAACTGGAGTAGATGGATCGCCTCCTTTAAGCATTGGTCGCAAATATTCCAGACTGTCATTAGAAATTCCCACAACAGCTGGCAGCCATTGAAGATCTCCTATTAATTTTTGGGCGTCATGGAGTGTTTGGATGGACGTGTGAATGTTAATTTTTTGTGGTCGAATCTGTGACTCAGTAATAACCCAACCAAGTATTTCCATAGAGATGATCACTGAATCTTTTCTGGTGCAATTATTAGTCCTTTATTTGAGATCATAGTCATTATGTATTGTTCCTGTTGTCTTGTGAAAGCAGGCTCTTGTGCTATCAGGATATCATCCATATAATGATATATGATTGTGTGAGGCCATTGTCGAATTAGTAGTAAGGCACTGCTGACAAACAGTTGGCATAATGTTGGGCTATTTTTCATGCCTTGTGGTAAAACTGTCCATTCAAAACGCTGTGCTGGAGCGTCTCGATTTATCGCTGGCAGGGTGAAAGCAAAATGTTGAGTATCTTTAGGGTGTAACTTAATAGTGAAAAAGCAATCCTTTAAGTCAATTATTAACAAATGCCAGTCTTGTGGTAACATTGCTGGGTTGGGCAGACCAGGTTGAAGCGCTCCCATCGCTTGCATCTGAGTGTTTACAGCTCGTAAGTCATGTAATAAGCGAAACTTTCCTGATTTCTTTTTGATGACAAAAATTGGGGTATTCCATGGGCTTGTTGATGGTTGTAAATGTCCTTATTGTAGCTGTTCCATAACTAACAGATGAGCTTGCTCTAGACTTTCCTTTTTTAACGGCCACTGCTTGATCCACCCAGGGTCTTGAGCAATCCATGTGAGTTGGATCGGGAAAGTCCATTCTGCAGTGACCGTAATTAAAAAGGTTTGTCTGTAAGGATTAATCCTAAATGATTCAAAACATCTCGACCAATTAACATGTTTACACCCGAAGGTAAAGACATTACTGTGATATGGGTGAACACAGTTCGTTGATCCAATATAACTTGAACTCTGTTTACACTGCGTTGAACTGGTGCCATACCACCAACGCCCTCCATACCTCTCATCATAGCTCGCAATGGCCAGTGAGATGGCCACTGTGTGCTAGAGAGAATGGTGATACCTGCTCTAGTGTCTAACAGAGCTGATAATTGCAATTCTTCACCTTCATGTATCATCTTCACAGTAACAACTGACCGATGATTCAATGACATGGTGAGCAGAGCTAAGTCTCCTGTTGATCCAAACCCAGAGTTACCCCTAAAGGGAATGGCTTCTCCGGTCATAGATGCTGTTAATTGTGAAATGGGTACTAGTTGAGCAATTACTTCCTTTTTTTACGACTATTGGCGGAAAATGTGTTTGAACTATTATTTGTATTTCTCCAGTATAGTTGCTATCAATTATTCCTGGAAATATAAACAGTCCTTTCAAGCTGGCAGAAGAGCATCCTAGTAACAGAGCTCCTTGAGGCTGGCTGTTGATAAGTGGACCCTTGATGTTGGTAGGAATCTTTTGAGGATGATTATCAATTAAAATGATCTCTACTGCGGTTGCCAAGTCCAAGCCAAGGCTCCCTCTGGTTGCTGGGCGCAGGTCACTGGCTGGCTGCTGGGTACTGCTGCTGTTGTTGCAGAGACCGGAGCCGCGATTGGTGTCTGCTCGTTGTGGCCCCTCACGCTCCTTGTCGAGTTTCCCGGTTTTCTTTGGCGTTGGCACGCTTCTGTGCTATGGTTATTCATATTGCAATGTTGGCACCATACTTGAGGGACTTGGCATTAGTGGCGAAAACGTCCACATTGTCCACAGCAAAAACATTTTAGTGGCCGCTTTCGCTTGTTAGTTCGAGTGGAAGTCGTGTCTTCAGCGCGCAATGGAGAAAGAGCCGCAAAAGCCTGCTGCTGGGCTTCTATAATGTTTTTCCCTAAATCTTTCATTGCTTCTACTATCATGGCCTGTGGTCCAACAGGGACCCCACTCATGCGATCTAACATCAGTTCTATGGTTGCATCTGCTGGCAAAGTAATTAAGATGCCTTTTGTCATAGCATTAGTTTTCTAATACACATTGTCGCAAGAGGGCACCTTTCGTCCACTCTTGAGCATCGGAGCGATCTATAGCTTCAGTTACTTCGTCAACAAACTCAGCAAATGATTGTGACCACCCCTGTTTCATAGACATATAGGATGGGGACGGGGGAGAGGCTTTTACTAAACTTATGGCTTCTCTGGCAGTGCGCATGGCCTCTATTAGAATGTGAGGTCCTGTTTGCATTTGCATGTTCACTACAGAAAAGGGACCTCTTCCCATTAATTGGTCAACTGTAACACCAGTAAGTGGGTCTCCAGGGGCTCTAGGAGTGTGAGCAGAAATTTCACACAATCTTTGCCAATGCGCTTGCCACAGCAATTGTTGAGATTGTGTCATAATCATCTTTATAACACACTTGATATCTTCTGGGCACAGCACAGTTCCCCCCAAATATAATTTAACATCTGTTTAGCTGGTTCACTATGCGGGCCTGACTCATTTACTGTATTTCTCAATTGGGATAATAATTTCCAATCTAGGGGTCTATAATCCCCTTGAAGTGCTCCATTTTCATCCTCTTCATATCTGACAGGGAAAGCCTGATGTTCTGTAATTATTTCTAGGGCATCATAATCTTGGGTCGCTATCATATCTTTAGATATTGCACCCCAATCTATTCGTTTAAATGATCGTACAACTGTTGGTTTAGGAGTGGTGGCCTCTATCTTGTAAGTTTCCATTTGTTCATGATCCTTTTGTGTTCTTGGCACATCCGTCATTGGAGGTGCAGTAGGTGTGATTGGATTTGCATTTACTTTTGACTCATTACAATCTTCGGATGGAGAACACAAAGGTTTAACCTTAACCTTTTCTCCTGTTGGGGTGGGAGGTACATACAGTGCCCCAACAGCTATCTTTCCACTTTCTCCCCACACAGCTTCACATGCATTAACATTATCTAATTGCTCCTGTGCCACGGCTGCTATTCGTTTTTCCTCCTTATATTTCTTCAAGCTATTAATAACTTCCCGCCAAGCTTTCATTAATCTTTTTGCATTTTTATCATCATCTATTACCATGTCCCACAGACAATCACCATACGCTCTCCATTCAGCAACCTCAAACAACAGGTCTGACTGTTTAAAAAGCCCCTTTGCAATTCCTAAATCCACTAAACCTGGTAGTTCTTTCAGGCTAATATCCTTAGGACTTACTCCCCACTTTTCTAAAAAGCACTGCAACAACGACAATGCTACCTCTTTCTCCGTTGCACATGACAAATCGATGCAGCCTTCAACGTGGGTAGCAACAATATCGGCGTGGCAAGCTTTCACTATAACTCTCCCAAGCTCAGGCACGGATGGCACATGTCCAGTCTTCTGCCCCCCGACCACTGCTGTCGATGCCTTCCCGATCCCAGGGTCCGGTGAAAACAGGGATTGGGGGTCCCTGTTGGGGCGCCACTTGCGACCGCGGGGGAAGCGAGCAGACGAACCAATATGATTGATACAGCAAGCTTCGTTTATTTTTCAGTTCTGTGAGCTTATATACTTTTTGCACAGCAAGAATACACAACCTGATTGGTTACACATTAACTATATGATTGGCCTTTGAGTTAGCAACAGCTATTGTTAATGATTATAGTTTATGACTCCCTTCTGACTTCTCTTATTGCATTGTTTTGTGTTCTCTGATCAAAGTCAGGGGGTTCTTGGTGGCGTGCCATATCTCAGAATGAAGGCACGTCCTCTTCTTTGTTCTACACGGGCAACTGCTCAGAAAGGTGTTTCAGTGACCCATTACCTTGTTCTGAGAGCCATTCTCCAACAAACACCTGTTTTGCTTCTCATACTTAATGTAATTCTCATCTGTATGAGACTACATTTACAGAATAAGAGACTATTATTGGGAAAAGCAAAGTGTTAGACTGTTAGGAGAGGGGGAAAACAGAAAATAAAATGATCCTATTTACCTTTAGTTCTTCAATTTCATTTTGCAGAATACTCTCTTTTTGGACCATATGCCTCCTCTGTGAATCTAACCTTGACTCCATCTCATGCTTTGCCTCCTCCACTCTGCAGATCATTTCTGACCTAAAAAGTTTATTTCGCCTTGTTAAGTGTTGTAGGCAGGGAAAAGAATGATTTTCAAATTCCAGAAAGCCTTTTTGAAGCCAAACAGCCCAATGTGATTGCCATCACATTCTGCAAGGACACACCTCCAGAGGCATGTCAGTACTGCTTAGTAACTGAAATAAAACTATCAAGGGGGCACCATGTGACCATTCACACAGTCTACATAGGGGACAACTGTATCATATTCATGAAGTAATTCTAGGAGTTCATAAATATGTATTTCTGATTTTAAATGATTTACTGCCTTTTACCTAGAGTATCTGCTTGCTTAGTATTACTAAACACATGCAGTCAAGATAAAAATTCTGAATACTATAGTACTGTTAAATATCTTGTTACTTTTATGGTGGACATTAAACAATAATATGAAGCAAACTATTATAAACTAATCATTCACACAACTTCACAGCCCCAAACTAGCTGTTACTACATTGTTTCAGTTTAGAAACCAGGCAGCAGAATCTCTTGTGTCTCAACACTTTTAAGTCCGATCTGAGCCTCATTTCACAACAATGTTCATGAGCACAAGACTTAGACAGCAAATTGAAAGACAGAAACGGGAAGGAGCATGGGAAAAAAACAAGTCAAACTGGAATATCATGGAAAGGGAAAGCTCCAGAAACATCTGCAAGGATGCTGGTAAGAACAGTCATATTCACTAACTTGTTATTAATCTGCCAGGGTTTTAATAAAAATGGAAAATTAGATCCTCGGAGGTTTAATCTATCAGCCTTTACCTGCCAAAATAATTTCAGGTTTTTACCTTCTGGATCTGTACAAACATAAACTAAATATAATTATTAAATAATGTGACTTTGGATCTGTAACAGTCCAATGGAAAAATGAAATTGCCAACTTCAGTCCAGCTTTCTTAGGTATTTTATAATTGTATATAGTCAGCTCACAGCTTTGTCCAACTGCAAGCAATGATATTTCAGGATTTATAATAACTTGGGCAAAACCAAAGTAACAGCAAAATAATCAAACCAGTAAGAATTTCAAGTCTGTGCTGACCCATAACAATACACTGGCCCGTAAGTAACAATTAATAGACTATGTAACGCATACCAGAATCCAGCATTAGTATTTGACGTGCTTTAGGCAGTGATTTTAAGCCCAAGCTGACACAAACATTAAAGAAAAAGAAGATTTGTACCGAAGTAGTTCTAGCTCGGTTCTTAGCTCTGCCACGCAATTATGGTGTGTGTCTTCCACACTGAGAATGGTATAGCCACAGCCATTGGGGCATTCACGGCTTCGATATTCACACACTGCCAGGTGACCGTCTAAGTTACGTCGTTCAACTTGAACTGTACAGCCTGAACAGGGAACAGTAAAACAAGCCAGTTGTTAACAACCAACAAAAGCACAAGCAAGCTGCAATGTTCTCAGCTAAACAACTGTCACTCTTCAAGCAATGAAAAAAGTAATTTCTTTAGACTGTGAATATGATGGTTATAACACACAACTAGTAATAAAACGCTCTTTAGAAGTCTTAGTAAGGTATTTCTTCATTAGCTGAAAACACTGGAAAACCGATAGTAGGCCCTACAAGGATGCTGGAGACAGACTCTTTATCAGGGACTGTAGTGATAGGGCAAGGGGCAGCGAGTTTAAATTTAAACAGGGGAAGTTCAGGATAGATATAAAGAATAAGATCTTTACTATGAGGGTGGTGAGAAACTGGAACAAGTTGCCTGAAGAAGTGGTAAATGCTCCATCCCTGGCAGTGTTCAAGGCAAGGTCGAACAGAGCCTTGGGAGACATGGTCTAGTATGAGTCCTCTTTGTCCATGGCAGGGGACTGGAACTTGATCAGCTTAAGGTCCTTTCCAACCCTAACTACTCTATGATCCCATTTTTATAAAGTCTTCTACTGCTTGTCTGGCATTAAAGCAAATTCAGTGATGACAGTGCTGATGCCAAGCTAAGACACTGGCAGTTGGTTTGTGCTTCACCAGACTGCACTGACTACAGCTGAAGAAGAATGCCCATGAGTTAAAAAAAAAAACCCTTACCTTATCAAATTTAGGAAAAAAGTTCAAAGACCTAATCAGAGAGATGTGGGTGAAATGGGATGTAACCTTGTTTTCCTCACAATTGTTTGGTCTTGTGTATAGCATACCAGCCCACAAAATAAACAACAACATTTATTTATGATCATTTAATAACTGATTCAAAAATAGAAATGTTTCCACAGAAACTTCTAGGATGCAAACTTTACAAACCTGTAGGGATTAGAAAATACAATGTAGAGAACTGAAAATGAACACTATATAAATTATTGCTATATGTAACACTCTAAATTTGAAGTCTGCAGTCTTAATGTTTGGAAGACTGTTTGCCATAAAACACTTGCATTTAATTTTAAGGTAAAATCCACGTAAGAAAACTGAACCATTGAAACTTGTCAACAAAAAACCCCCAGAAAACTACAAATAACAGCCTTCTAGAAGAGCTTTACTGATAAATATGATTTGTAATTGAGGTACTCAAAATATAGCCCACTGTATTCTAGAGTAAGAGTTCAAGAGATGCAAAAGCTCTCATGCCCTGAACACCAGACACCAAAGATAAGGTGTGGGAACTCTATAAATGCTACTGTTTCTGTAGAAAGTAAACCAGGTGAATTAGAAGCATCTGCAGGAGTCACTGCTGAGAGAAATTATAACTTCCAGGGGAGCAATTCTAGCACCTTAATCTTCTTATAATTAACTACAACTGACTTAGCCGTTTCCTTAGCATCAGGAATTAGATATTAACTTTGTCTAGAAATATATAACATTTTGAATAAAACTTTAACTCTATGATCCTTTTTAGCAATATGTTTCTTCCTTGAGAGGTATAGGTTGTTTTAAATAAACACCTTATCATGAACTCAACAATTCTAGACAGAATTTAGCTTAAACCAATTCTTATTTCCACCATAGGTTTCTGTTAAAATCAGGAGACAGAATGAGCAGCTGCACATGCATCAGCCAACCAAACGCTTTGAAAGTAAACTGTGATCTGTAAGCATTCTGTAGTGCTGTTACCTTCATTCAGACATCAGAACAAGCAGACAAAATTGAAAGACAAACTCACTGAAAGATAGAAAGCAAAGCAAATGCACTACTGTATCTATAAATTTGAAGTCCATCATACTCATTCATTTTGGTCAGCTCTCGGGTAAGAAACTGTTGCTAACAGTCATGCTTGCCATAAATCAGTAATACATTTTGTCCCAAACCACTGCTGTAAAGAGCAGCTTATGCCAGAGCTTTGAATTTCTGTTTGGAAATAATGGCCATTACTGCCATTCTGTTGACAGGAAGATGACAAAAACATGTTTTCTGAATATAAAGATTCAATTTATTTAAATGTTACTCACCAGCATTGGAGCAAGGTATTTGACTGTACTCACACTCCCTTTCATGCCTGTCTATAGACTCCAGAGAACAAACCATTTGACAGCCGTACTCTCTGTTTTTGCAATGTAGCTGAAGACGGTTTAAATCATTTCTCATGTATCTACATTAAAAAAATATAAATAAATTGTCCTAATACCTGGGAACATTACTGAAAAGTTTGTATTTTCAACTTTGGGGAAAGAAAGCAAAATTCTAATCTCCATTAGGAAAAACCACGAATAATCAGTTTCATATGTTGTTTTCCATATTGCAAAAGAACAGGCTTAAAAGAAACAATTTAAATGGAAAATTCGATCTCCAAAATTAAATGTACAAATGAAATCTTTATTTTAATGATTTTTTAACCATGACCTTTCACTGATCAGCAGATGTTACCGATAAACAATCAAAAGGGCTACTCAGCCATCATTTAAGTTTTGTGTTTCTAAACATGCCAAACCAAACTGCCTACAGTGAGTACATAGCAAACAATCTGTAAATTAAACTCAAGGGTTCTGTCTACAATGTATGTCAACTTTCCGGACAGAAAATCTCATTAGTGACAAAATTACTGAGAGTACAAATGGAGTAAATTTATCATCTGTGACTGAAGGTTTTAAACACAATGTAATTGTTAATCTGAGCAGATTAGACAATGAATGTGTTAAACGGCAAGTGGTGTCTACTGATGAAACTCTGTGTACTTTTCATACTGAAAAGGCTGTGTACTGCGAACAGCATAGCCCACTTGGAAAGGGCCTACAACGATCACCTTGCCCAACTGCCCGCTTGACCAGTTATGGAAGACACTTGTAAAATCTGCCTGTTTTACATGACAAGGTGGCTCAAGACAGATATTCTTATGGATAAAGACATTTTTAAAAAAGGATTTAAAGGTGAGAAGTTGGATTTATATCTACAGAAATTATTCATTATAAACCCAACTACAGCATCTAAGTAAGGCTGAAAAAAACCCCAAAAGATATACAGTGTTTAGTACCTGTTGTCATCAGCTGCTTTGCCTGATTTCTGTAAAAAAATATTTGAATGTCTTGGTGCTGTAGAAGACATTCAGAATAATATCCAGAGAGATGTCTAGAAACATGATTAAAGATATAAAAAGATGGAGAACAAAATAAGGGTTCCAAATCTTAATACCTTGAAAGTCAGTTATACTAAACGGAAAATGCTAATGCTTTCATGCAAGTGATCAGTTTCTGCCATAGGTACATCGGATAGACAATATGAGTGACAGTTAAATGACAAGAGAGAACGCGGTGCAAGCAGAAGTGAGAAATCCTAAGTTCATGTGATTTCAACATACAGCAACATTACTGCATACCTGTAGAGAGGTCGTAGCAAAGACACATCAATCATCTGTCTGTCTTCAGGGCAGTTACTGTGATGAACAAGCCATCCATGTATACAAGCAGTACAGAAAGCATGTTCACAAGGAGCCTGTAATGGATCTTCTAACACATCGCGGCAGATGGAGCATAATAGCCCTTCATTGACATAGCCAACAAAACGCTCAATATCGTAACCCATGCTCTCCACACACTTTTAACCTATTAAAACAACACAGAGAAATAAAGCAATCTTTGTCCCGAATCTGTATGGCCAGATCCACTTAAACGCCTGGAAGCAACGCTAGAAACGCTGAAAACTTAATGTGAATAAAGAACTTCACAGTGAGACTGCAAACACATACTTCAGAGACTTTAAGATTTAAATAAGAATTTGAGGATTGCGCTGCTGGATGTCAGAATCCCCATTTGTCTGAATTCTGAAAGCAAAGACTTAGCAGGCAGTTGAGCTCAGAACTCTGCTACAGAACACGATTCCAGCAGTCACTGTGAAACATGGATTTTCTACTGACTTGAATTCTACCTGAAGCAGAAATATCGTAGAAGCTCAAATGCAAACGTTTGCTTTCCATTTTAAAGCCTTCTGTATCATGCCTAGCCAACTTACAAAAAAGCATCCTTACAGACAATAGCTGGGCACTTCCAGCTAGCAGAATTTGTATTTATGAACTGCACATCACTTAACATGTTGCTTTCATACTGAAAAGGCTGATTCTCTGCTCATTGTAGCCTTCTATTCCAGAGGGAACAGCATGAAATCTCCACATGCCTAGAGAAATACTTAATATTCAGAAAGAAAAAGCCAAACCTGCAGCTTACTCTGAAATAATGAAGAGCTACTGTCTTCTCTCACATGGCCTATTTTATAAAACTGAGTAGCGTTTAAATGGATTTGAAAGCCTTGTAAAGAAGTAACCAGCAACCTGCATTCATGAGCATCCTATCATGAAAAACCTAGAGTTCAGCAAGATCCCAAAGAAGTCATGTAAAAGAGTATGTTTTAGGCTTCACATTCCTACTTCACGTATAAAATTACTTTTGTAACCCCTCTGAGACTCGTGAGAGGTTTTTATTAGTTATGAGGTTTTCTGAATAAAACAGAAAAGGAAGATATCCTACCTTTTCAGATTTTACTACACATATATGTAGTTTGTCCAAACACTTCAGAAACAGTTTTCTGATCAGTAAGACATGTAACACTACCTTCCCCCAGTTCCTCTTCACTGCTTTATTGTCCCTATGAGAAAAGTGAGAACGGCTCCGTACTGTTTCCTAAGTTACCGAGTCCTATGTCCAACCAGCCAGCTGCTGAATAGACGCTGTCCTGACAGCCCACTAAAACAAAGCTTTCCAAAACAAGCCACTGTAAAAAATACAAGACAAGAAATCCAATTAGATTGGGGGGCAAAAAACAATAATCAGTCTCTCTTTCAGTTATTAATGATGCAGATACTTATGACAAAACTGAGCATCTGCTGCCATTTAATTTTGAAGCCTTATGGTTTTATTTGTAAGACTGAAGACAACACAATTCAATATTATTGGAAAGTAGCAACTGAAATATAGTAAAACTATACTCCTTAGAAAGATGAAAGTTTCTTATCTAACCTAGTTTTATCTGGGCGTGTTATGCAGCTGATTTTTGAAAAAGAAGTATCATAGTCAAGTTAATTGCACTGACAAATGACACTGCTCCAATGTACAGCAGAATTAAGACTGTTCACTTACAACAAAAAAACCCCAAAAAGGATGTCATCACTTAAATCCCTGCAGTTGCTATCTAGTAATTGCAACGTGACATTCAAAGAGAATCTCAATCTGAATTAGAACTGTGTAACAACCATAAGGATCTCTAAGGACTAATGACAAATTTTGCTCAGAAGGGAGAAAAGAACTTTGCAATTCCTCATCATGAAATGTTCACTAGTTGTGGAATGTGTAATGGATGGGAACCTAACTGAGAGTTGATCCTTGCTAATGACTGTGAGAGACAGATCAAAGTATGGTTTTGACAAAGTGTATTCCATAAAGTATATACATTTATATTCATTATGGCCATTTGTTGGAAAGAAGTAGGAAAATATAAGCGTGCAGCTGTTCTATGACCTTCACATTTGGCCACACTGGGGCGCCTGGCCCCATTCTCGGCACAGCCAACAGCGAGATCACGAGAAACTGCATAGCCACATGAGTAAACAATTACAGGTCTGGCATAAAGCCAGCTGAGTTTCTAAGGTTATAAAAGAAGGACTCTCCTGTAACCGAATGTGAAGCCTCACCTATGGGTGGATGCACCACATAGGAATTTTCCAAGTTACCTGAGACTCTGGCATCAGCTGCAACAGGGCTTCTCAGCTTGAAGTGTGGCCTGGACGATGATGATCAGGTGGCAATTGGTGATGTATTTCTTCTTAATCACTATTCTAACGACTTGATACACTGCTAATTTTCCTCTGTGCTATAAATATACATATATGTACACCTTATTTGCTTTATTGTGCTTGTTATAGCTATATACCTGACTGGGCTTAGCATGCTTGTTTGCTTTATAGAAAGTGTGCATGTTCTAGGGATAGTGTGTGACCATTTTGTGGAGTACCCAAACACAAAACATATTACCTGCTACACAGTTTACATATTGTTTCATTTTCTCCTGGCATGTTTATGGCACAGTCAATGTCAGGGCTTGCAGACAGGCTTCAGCCAGATTTAGATTAGCTGGGACACCTACTAGTCCACTGACCCAGTAACAGCACTGCCACAGCAGCAGGGAGAGCAATCCACGTGGACTCCTGACAAGGTCCCAGGCAGATTTCACAGACTGCATCTAGCTCTGTCCTTCTGTGGCTACAACACTACACGTAAACTAAATTTACAGGTGTCTAGGATCTGCTATTCCTTTGGTCACAGCGAGGACATTCTATGACTTAAAGCAGCCTGCTCAAGAAAACAACTCTTCTTAATACTGAATACTGTTGTTTCCTCATGAGTTTTTACAGTTCTCTTGAAAAGACAGGAAATTCAGGATTCTGCTACTTCTGCATGAACAAAACAAGCACTGTGTTTGCACAAAGCTGCAACTGTAAGGACAGCAAGGACCACACTGGAAAGCTTAAAAAGTGGAACCCACATTCATTATCAGTAGCAGAACCTGAAGTCAAATACTAGTTCCTAATACTGATGAAAGCATTGAAACACATAATATGTTTATGCTAGAGGATTGTTAAACAGCATATACACATTCTGTAACTTGAACTGTAAACCCAAAACTTTGATTTGACTTGCAGGATTCCACAGGATTCAGCTTTTAGAAAACTTTCATAGGGGTACATAATATGTCAACAAAACTGTATTTTTTCTGTCCGTGTGTTTCCGTTCTACTGTAAGCTACATTTTGCACATACGTTGCTGATCCCTCAGCACTAAGTCTTCAAGACATTCTTTGGCATATTTTATCACATTTGAAATCTATCAGAATGCAGGAAAGAGTACTTTTATCAGTGGGGGAAAAAACAAACCACCTTTGTGCCTGACAAAAAATAAAGTGCAACAAATACATACATAAAACCCCAACCAAAACCAGAGTTCAAATGGAGAGTGGATGAGAACTCCACTAACTGGAGTCCAAGTCCACAAACTCCAATCGAAGGGGGTTCTAAAGAGAAGAGCTTCAGTATGTTTTCAAGACTTGTGCTGGAGCAGCACCATCCTGCACAATGCCAGAAACCTTGGGGCTTTGAGTCTCAGACCGATGACAACAGCTGTCACTAAGTCCCAGATCTCTTCCAGTAGAAATTTCCTGACCTGAGAACCAGAGATATTTTATCTTCTGCTAACTTAAAGCGATGCACTTTAGTCAACAGATAAGCACAGGGAGAGCACCAAATGAACGGTACGTGCTCTACTAGTGCAGATCACTTTACTCTGAACTTGTTCTTCCCCAGAAACTTCTCTCTTCTCGACTTTGCCTCAAAACCTCCTCCTTCTATTTCCATTACAATTCACCAGTTGTCATAGTCCTTTTTTGTTTGCACCTACAAACTGCATTATTTATCACTGCCTTCCCACGCTCCACTAACATTTCCAAACCTTGCTTGGCCTTTGATTTCTCTGGTCCAGAATTTTACACATCACCCAGCCATTACCAGTGACACTGCCCACAACGATAACTGGAATTTGAAGGTGCCAAATCTGTAAGGCAAAAGCCCAAGAACTATTTAACTTAATTTGCATTGTTTCACATATATTTTATTTCTCCCACTATTTTCTGACAAGCAAAAGGTATCCTCCAGACCTCACAGATATTTTTAGTAGCTCTCATCCCATGTGGTTTTCCAGGCAGATGCACACCTATAGCTTTGAGCTACGCCTTCAAACAGTGATTTTGTGTGGATACAGTAACAGAGAGAATACAGATGTGGTGCAGTTCCCAGGAACAAAATCACACATCCTGCTAAATGTCTGGCACTAATCATTGTAAAAAGCAGGACACTGACACAGGATTAATGACTTGCATTTTTTCATTTACAGTAGCTTCTGGTTTTTAAAACCTGTTTCTTTTCTCTGTGACAAAACAAAGCCAAACTGTTAGAAGGGCTGGAGTGAATCATGAGAGAACCACAGATGTGCAATACTAAGACTGCTTTTTCAGAAGTATGCGTGACTGGAAGAACAGGCAATCTTTGCAAGGCTCAGGGATGAGGTGACATTAAAACATATTGCTTGAGCTTCCATTTCACAAAGACACACTGTGCTTTAAATCCTTCTATAGAGAAGCAACGTTTTAAGGTGTCTTGTGCCACTCTGCCAGTCAATGTAAGCCACTTCAGGCCACTATTAATGCCCACGGAGGCAGACTCACCCCTTCAACTGTGACAGTACAAGCTGTTTCTGCAGTCACTTCATTTATTACACTGGGTAACTGGCCTTTTTTAAAACTGAACTGGGGGAAAAAAAATAAAAGAAAGAAAAGAAAAAAGGTTTAACGTTGGCAGTTGTCCTGCAGCAACCCAAGCCAATCCATCTGCCAATTCATAGCCTCCCTCTACTTCCTCCCTTGAATCAGTTTGAATATTTAATTTGGCTCTTTCCTGAACTGGCTCAGACACCTACTCACTGATTTGCTAGGCCAGATTTTCTTATAGATGGCTCAGAAAAAGCTCTATTGACTGTGGAAGCGGGGCAAAAAAGGAGACGAGGGGCCCCAGCCAGGGCTGAAAGGAAAGACAGACACCAGCTGCATTTGTGACTGAGGCTGCCAGACAGCTCCTCCCTCAGCACAGCTCCCCAAGCTGCTACACTGTGGAGTCCGACAAACATCTGTGTAAGAGTAAGTGGCCAGAAGGGATAAGAACGAGGGGACAGCAATACCAGCTTACACTGACGTAAAATGACTTAATCAACAAAAGCGTCTGCAATAACCAGTACAAGATACAAAATTAATTTAAGGTCTCTGCCAGGAACTACTTAAGAAACTCGAGCTACTTTGACAAAGAACACTTTAACACAATACTTCCACTTGCTGTCCCGTTACAAAACCTCCTGGAAATAGAGCAATTCAAGATATACACTTCACAGTTCCCTTTCGGGGTTTGAAGGGCTGGACTCTGCCGCAGAGACAAGACGGGAGGCAGGGCGGAGGAGGATTGTGCAGGGGTTGAAGGAAGGCTCCTCGGTTACGGCCAACGCTATTGGGCACAGAGAACAAAACCGGCCTGGAAACCATCGGAGCAGCATCGCAACAAGCGGGCGCGCCCGATGGGACTCGAACTAAGGCGCACTCTGCACCATCTTCCCCGGAGGACGGCAGAGCCGCCGTGCAGCCGCCCCCGCCCCGCACTCACCCCTCCGGCCGCCGCTCACTGTCGCGAAGCCGAGGTTGGTTCGGCGGCGGCGCGGCCCGCGCAGGGACCGCG